>JBBBDQ010001509.1:1537500-1687500 GCA_037127315.1 Ascarosepion bandense | reverse complement strand
TAGTATCCATGACCTGCTAGAATATTGCTGGTGCAACCTTGAGCCCGAAAGCTAATATGTCAAAGTTGTATAAACCCATATGGGTGTTGAGACACAGAAGATTTGCGCACTCCTCCTCAACAGGGATCTGAAGGTATGTATCGCTTATGTCCAATTTGGAAAATATTTACCCACCATTCAGTTTATTAAATAATTGCTCCGGTGTGGTGAGAGTGTAATGACAATCTTTTAGAGCAGCATTGAGGCCCGTTGAGAAATCAGCACAGACGCAAATTTGGTTGAACTTTTTTCTTACGTATACAGCGGGGACAGCCCATTCGCTAAAACTCACTTTGATAGTACACCGGCATTTTCTAGTCGATTCGTCGTTTATTTTTTCTACTTATGCAAATAGGACATTTCTTTTACTTTTGAAAACAGGTGGAACGTTTTCTTTCAGATCGAATCTGTTTTTGTCTTAGTACATTTCCCTAGCCCCTAAGAAAAATCTTCGGGAAATTTTTCTTTTAATTCGTCTTTCAGGTCTTTGGCATCTGTTGTCATATTTTCTACCTTTTGGCAAAAATTGTTGATTGGTTGGACCCACAACTTAAACCGTTCCAGCCAATCAGTTTCAAATAAATTCTCAGAGTTTTTATGAACCAAAACCTTTAGTTTCTTTGTGATGCCATTTAGTGTTACAGGTATCGTTAGCTCAGCTTCAAATTTGATTTTGTCTCCTGTTACTGCACAGATGGTTTTGTTTGCCTTTTTCATCGTTTTTTTTTAATTTCTCCAAGTATGAAGATTAATAATTAAGAGAACCGTGCCAGAATCTAGATGCAGCTTAACTCTTTTGTTCAGAATGTTGACAAGCATGTATTTTCGTAGATTTTTTGCTTTAATTTCAGTTGTTGTACTATTAAATTACTATTAAACAACATTTCTCTGAAAAACATAAACATGTAGGTAATATCAGACAGATTTTGGTCAACAATACGGTGATCCTTACTCATACACACAGTAAGAGGAACCTGCAGATATTGGAGGCCATGTACATCAAATCAAAACAACCAACACTCAATAAAATCAACTTTAAAACAGGAAATAACATATTACATTGCATTTGACTACATGGTTTTGTTGTCATTTCGCGCTATCCCGCGTGTGACGTCATAAAACCGCATCGCAAACTTAAGAACTGCGTTTATTATTTTTGGTAACTATTGCCGGTGCCTAGCGGAGTTTTATGTCAACACAAAATAAAATCGTCGGTGATGGTGGATTTTTATAATATTTCAGTGTAAACAACCTCTCTGAAGATGGCTCATGTGAGCCGAAAGCTTAGAAGAAAACCAATAAATAATTATCCAAATGTTGGAGAATTTTTGTCTATATTTTCACCTGAAATTAAAGCAAAAATACGACGTTTAGAACGGCTCATGATTAAACATAATAGACATTCATTGTCTCTTATATTTAATAGTATATGTTTAGAAAATTACTTGCTGCCTCGATATACTAAATATATATATAGATGGATGCGTATGTGGATGCATGTGTAAGTGTGCACATATCTGTATGTATGTATGTATATATGGCCATACAAATTCGTGTGCATGTAGGTTGGTGTGTACCTAACTCTATCAATCTTGTAGATTCCGTTTCTTTTCTTCACATATACTATCGTTTGCTAACATTTTAGCGTACTGAGGAAATTGTGGATGAAACCTTCGATGTAGTAGACATATACGCCTGTTTCTGTGTACAGCCGTAACCTTCTTTAAGAAGGCTTCACGACTCAAATAAGACATCATCAAGTGTAGTTAAGCTAAAAGGACACAATTCATTTAAGGGCAGATACTGATTGTTAAGTGATTAAAATTTTCAAAATTGGATTAATGGCCATAAAAAAATGACAAAACACAATAAATATATAGAAATGTTTTATTTATTTGTTTATTTATTTATAAAATGTTTCCAATTTTCATTTTTTTATATTTAAATTTTTTCCCATTATCTTGTCATTTTTCATTTTGCAAAATTATCTAATATAGCATTTGTAGAAGTCCACACCAACATTTTTCTATTTTTACTATATTGTGACCATCATCCCAACAATCTACATGAAATAAAATATCACAATCTGACAAAATCATCAGTTATGTACACAGCTAAATGTCGCTGATTTATTGAATAAAGAAAAGAAGTGTCTTTTGTTATTTTATCCAAAACTACATAATTGTAGAAAACAAAATTTGCTATTGTATCATTGGGGTATAGCAGAGAACCTCTGTTAAGACCCTGATGATAACAGAGTTTTTATTTTGCATTGTCTGTCATTGCTCCAGTTATTAAATCTTTGCTTCTTTTGAATTTTACTTTTTTGAAAACTGCATGACAGCAATAACCTGCTATGTAGACTATGACAGGAAAAACTTCCCTACATTTAATAATATCATCATCTGTTACATCTATATTAAATATATGGATATCTGTTGCACATCTGTTATATCATTCCTGTTACTTTCTTGTAAATTACTGAAATCAACACTTTTGTTATTAAGTGGCTGATTTAATTTGAAAACTGACAATATTCTTTTTTTTCTCACACTCAAATAATTGACGTATCGATATATTAGACTGAGCACCTGCAAATTGTCAATACTGGCCAAATCTTAACTCCAGTTGATCCGTCTGGAATTTGCCTGGTAATATATATGTCATTTTTAACTCTTCTATGCAATAAATAACCGGTTGTAGAATTGCATGTGTGGTATGATGTAAATCTGTAAAGGTTTTGCTTGTTAGCCTCCCACTAATCTCTGGAATATTATTCCATCTCTCTAACCAGTTATAAAAAGTAGTAAAAAATATAGAATTTGGATCATTGTTTTTATTTGTAAGTGAGTTTGCACATTTATTGTTAAGCCGGCGACCTTTAAATCGGTTTTTGACATTTAATATTGTCCAGCATGTAGGAAATATCTTTATATATTCTGCAACTTCTGCGAAGTTTGTAAACATTTCTGTTTCCCTAAGGTCAACAGTACTTGAATGGTGTATTCACTAAAATTTTGCATCACAAAATTTACATTTTGACTTTCCAAATTATTAGGATAGAGGGCCTTTGAAGTTAATCGGTAGCAATATTTAAGAAGTGACTTTGATTCAAGTTTGTGCATTTCCTGTAAAGTAGTAAATGGGGCTTCTAGAAGAGTATCTGATTGATTATCTTCATTATCATAAAACTTAGGAAATTTCATGCATTTGTTGGCATCTTTTTGGCCAAGCCAGTTGTTTTTTATGCACTTTAAAATGTGAACAGAATCAAATATGAAGAAAAAAGGTCTAGTCTTAATAGATGGGTGTTGCTATACAATTGAAAGTTTTGGGGTTTACAAAATAATGATATGGCTTTCTTATTAATAGCATTATTATATGTTATAATACATATTACTTTGGACCCAATAACCTCTAATCCAATTATTACCTGTTTTAATAAGTCAAATAAATTTTGTGCTTTAAGACATTTAGTAAGCATAATATGCACAATATCCTTGTATTCTAAACAGACATTGCTCAGCATGAAAGCAAAGGCACTTGTTGCAGCCTCATAGCTATTTCAGGCTAAGCCAACTACATTCCCACCTTTAAAATCAAAGTATGACTTTAAATGAATCTTATCGATATGTAAAGACACTGCCTTATCTTGATGCGATAATAATTTGAATTTATTCTTTATGTACATCAAAAAATTATTATCTTGTTCACCTACAGGATTCATATAGTTTGTTACATTTAAACTTCTTCTGGTAGAATAACTGGACAAAATGAGTTTATTACTATCTCTTAATAGTCTGTAACCTTTTGGGGAGCAGTTGTAAAATAAGGAACAAAACATTAACATTTCTGCTGAATACTTATTTTTTGTCATTAGATGTAACCCCGAGAAGAATAGCAGGGGCACCCGACCAGATGTTGCAGCAGTATTCAATACACGGGCGGATTTTTTCCATTTTTCTCCTTTGCTGGAGATAATAAGGAATATAAAACATATCTATGTATAAAAAAGTAAAAAAAACTGTAAAAATTGTAAAATGTTTAAGTATTATAACTAACGTCTCAATTATGTGCAAAAATTGGATCCAATTCAGCATTTATCAACCAATCCGCCTGGTCGTCAACAGCGCAGCTCAAAAGCAGGTAACCATACACGGAATATTTATATAATTAACATTGTTATTAATTAACATAAAACCTGAATTTAATAAATCCATATTTTTAATTACCATGTTCCAATATTGTTTATTATAAATAGCGTAACTCAATAAACTAATCTTCTGTATAGCATCCACTTCGATGTAAACAACAGACTTCTCACATTTTGAATATACTAAGAACATCCTTTTGTGCACTAAATTGCCTTTTGTAAAATATTTCACATTTTTAAAGTATTTTTAGGAACCATTTTGCGTAGTTTATATAACGAAAATAATCCCAGGCGACAAACAGCAAAATCATTACGTATTTCGAATATATGTTTTCAAAGCTGTACTTGCCCTGATATTCAACAAATGGATTTCTGCTATTGTTACGTTACGTAAACATAACATATCCTAGATTTTGGATTGTCAACAACAATCTCGCACATACATTACATCCTCTACTAACACAATTCATAGCTTCCAGTGTTGTAAAGAATCAACAAATTCTTCGTATGAAATTTATTTATTTATAAATTAATATATTTATTTCCTTCAGCTTAAAATAAAACAAAATATTATTATACTCAGAACTGAACATTTGTAGATCTATGTTTGAAGATAATTTTACACACGTTTTCCTCTACGCAAAGACACACACACACACACACACACACACATAAATAGAGATACTTTGTATAAAAGAAATTTGAAATGTTCCACGCATTTTAAGATGGCTGACACATTCGAGTAATATACCTGAAAGAAATCCTGTGTGACGCTCAGAAAATCTGTTAACGAAACACTTGAAAGGCTCTGTCAGACTTTCAGCGAAGAATCTTTCGGTCGAATGATGGTTCTTAAGCGGCAGGCACGTTTCAAGGCTGCACGGTTTAAATTGGTAATCCTTCAGAGCGACAAATCACCAGCAAAACAAAAGAGAATGCGGAAGATGTTTGCGAATTCATTCATGAGAACCATCACCAAACAATACATCACCTTTGCCACACGATTGAAAGCAGTTATCGAATCTGCCAGATCTTCACGGAAAACCTTTGCATGCCCAGCGTTATTACAAAATTTATCCCCTGGTTGAGATTTGCTGTGTACGTTCCCAAAAGGACGATTTGCAAGTGCATGCTACCTTTGTTAATATATTAAATGTGTTGTATATTAGAATCAATGGGTTCTTTTAAAATGTTGTATTACTGTAGGTATATTTACAACATCTTATTCTTCTATGTGCTTTGTACCTTCAGAACGTCGACGATCATGGTCCTCCACATCACTCTATCCCTTGTAAACACCTTTTCTCTTACTACCTCTCCCAAACCCTGTTCTGTAATCCATTTGCTCAAGCCCAGAAATCTAGAATATAAATACATAGATACTTCCTGACCACAAAGTGAGGGATCAGTTTATGTATTGATTATAATACAGAAATGACCCTCCACTTTATATCCACATTATAATTTCTTATCTAAACTTATTTATAAATGTAACTTTGTCTGTGTGTTACCTATAGACTTCGAAACGGTTGAGCCGATTGTCTTGAAATTTTACACACTTGTAATATAAGCGTCTGTGAGTGTTTTTAGCTAGGTTTTGTGTCGAGGTACCCCCGATAAATATCGATAATAGAAAAAATCCTGTTATAGAAGGAGTGGTCCGATTTTAATCAAATTTGATACTCTCATAGACAAAGACAAAAGAAACGTTATTCAGAAGATTCAAGGTTGCAGTTCTTACAATAGTACAGAAAATCGATTATATATATATATATATATATATATATATATATATATATATATATATCAAGCAAGATGTTTGTGCGTGTGTCTGTTTATCTGCCTGTATGCCTGTATTTTTCTCAGACCCTTTATTTTAGTTTTTGCTTCGGTTTTGGCTCTAAGTAGGTATAATTGTAGTTCATAGTCTCAGCCATGATATCATTTACTCAGAGGACTTATTTCGCCTTCAAAATTCAGTTTATGACGACAAAAACTTATTTGATATCGATATCAGGAAATTAAAATTTGACTTACCTCCATTTCTTTCAGTCTACGGTTTCGCTTTAACTGGAAACAACTATTGCTTTTCAGTCTTTCGTGCCAACGTCCAAAGAGTCTGAGCTCCAGGAGCATGGATTAGATTTAAAGCTTTTATTCCACCCGAGCAACACCGAACTTTACTGCTAGTCATTTATAAGTCCCCTCGCCTGTGATGCTCATCTTCTTTTATTTATTTTTCTTTTATTTTCACTGCTTCTCTTTCCCTCTATCTGACCTGTGAGTATCTATTCTACAACTTGATCTCCTGGTAATTTAACCAATATCAGCGGAGGTAATGGAATTAGTTATTTTAAATAGTTTGTAAGCTGGTCATTAAGATTTATTTATTTACAAATGAAATTATGAAAGGCATGCATTTGCATCTTATCTCTATTCTAAATAAGGGTTAAATAACATATAAACTTGGTTCTTTATCTTTGATAGGACAAGTTTAGAAGGCTAACTCTGAATTCAATACAACTGGGGATCGACTTACTCTCTTAGACGTTTATATTACGGCTACAATACTTGCGAGCTTCATAGGATTTTAATGTTTTACGGTTTTCATCACATCGTGTTTTTATAACTGGTGGTTTTAACAGGGTGACAAGTGATCGAAAACATCGATTGACAGGACTTTATAATTAACATCAATTTTTCTCATTTCTATGACACTCATATAAATACCTACTCGACAGAAAAGGAAGAATTTTTTTTTGTTTTATGCTAAAATCCAAATATTTTTTTTTTCAATTTAACTCAAATTTGGATGACAACATGAATTAACTTCTCTCAATCTGCATATGAAATAATCTATTCAAATCATAAGGGATTATAGCTCTCTACTATTTCATAAATTATTTACTTCAGAATATTGTCTACTATTTGACATTCAGTTAGTCAAGTGCCATACGTGAGACACGCTTTGGGCGATCATGTCTCGAAAGAGACATGACTGAATGGGCAGAAGATTATCCCGCAGTAGGTTGCCATTACTTTCTGCGGTAGACTGGTTGCCAGCCAAGGATATAGAATCCAATCTGTCCTATTATTTAACCCAAAACTAGAGGGAAGAGACGGATTAATACCTTTCCTAAGGGTATTCATGCGTAAGTGAATGCAAGGAATTCGACTGGAATTTAAACTCGGAACCCCGATTTCTCGTTTCGAGTCGATATCCACTGCACCACAACGCACATGGGGAACTGATTTTCTTTCATTTGCACAAATCTATCAAGTACAAAGTACTGCTTGAACAGCTCATGATATTAAAATAACCCAGAACATATACAAAGTGCCTGCATACGGACAGCAAATGAGTTCCATAATTATGCAAAAAACAAGAAGACAAGCATGTGTATACCAACCAGACTTTCTTAACTCATACACTTTTCTTGTGCAAATTAATTGAAACAAAACGAATGATACCTTCCTAAAATTTTCACACTTTCCCTCATTAAGTTTACGTCAGCTCATGGCGTTGTTTTTCTCTTCCGACCGCATTTTCTTATACGTTTTGAACTGATGGATCCAGTTTGTTATTTCACTTTGATGACATGACTGAGAGTTGAAAGTCTGACACCAACAACAACCGGGATCTCTCTGTAATGCATGCCATTGTGTTATGACTTTCGTACGCTTTCTTTGTGTACGCTTCTTTTAGAAAAAAATCTAAGAAAATCTGTATATATATATACATATATATATATATATATATATATATATATATATACATACCACTTCTGCGATTTAGGCATTACTCTTTAGTAATGAACTGAGTTCTTCCGGCATTTGGCGTGTGTATACTAAACACACACACACACACACACACACACATGCGCTAAAATATTTTTCTCTCTCTCTTTATTTCTAAGACATAGCTTAGAGAGTAGGCACTTTCGTTCCTGGCTAGAAGCAAGCAGATGTCCAACCACACTGATGAGCTGTGATACATCGAAACAAGTTTGTATATGGGTGACTAATATATATATATAATTATGAATTAAAAGTACATTGCGACACGGAAATTCCTATGTTTCGAGATAGAATCTCATCATCAGGCAATGTTTTTTAGTGTTGGTTGTAAAAAAAAAATCTTTATTCTTTCACAACTAACATCCAACAGTGCCTGAAAACGAGATTCGATCTCGAAACATAGAAATTTCAAGTTGCAATGTACTTTTAATTCATAATTATATGATTATATTATGCACTACAATATTTATTATATTGAGCACTCTTTATAAAATATAAATACCAGGGAACACAAATTCGTAAAACCTTGGGTTCTCTTTATATATATATATATATATATATATATATATATATATATATATATATGTATATATATATATATATATATATATATATATATATAAACTAAATAGACTCTGTAAGTATGTAGGCCGTAAATTTATACTAAAATAAACCTCCAAAAAAAACCATTAACAAACAGAACCTAAATCCGTTACAATCCGGTGCACTAAGACGTCGGATAAATGGGGAGAAAAAAAAGAAACCCGCGGAACAAGAACAAAACATTCAATACTCCGCAGTAAAGAAAAAACCCCAAACGGAACTAAACACAAGAAAAAGTGCTCGATACAAAGTACAAAAGAAAATTATACAAAAGTAGAGCAAAGACACACAAAAATCTAGAGTGAGCCAAAACCTACCGCGGTTTCACACTACGGATCGTCAGGGCAAAGGCTGAAACACTAAAGATAAAATCAAATAAATAGATATACACTAAGGTAGTGGGGAACCATACCAACACAAGAAGTGGGGGTAGAACAAAAAAAGCAAAACACACTAAATTAGGAAAAACTTTTATTAAACATATTAGCCAAAAAAAAAAAAAAAGATTTAACACTACGCTCTCACACTAAACAATGAATTTATATTTATGAAACTTACATTTGTTTAAAATTTCAATCTTAGCATTAAGCAGATTATGGGCGGGTTCGAATAAGGATATAGCTAGTTTTTCCTCGCCACATAAATTACAGAATTTACTGCCTTTATTATAATCATTACATTTTTTTTATTATTTCCCATTTCAAAATGGGGTCTTTTTTAATTTTAGATTTTATGTCCCAAATATAATTCGATAAGGTTGTACTATGTCTATATTTTTCATTTTTAAATGAGGTTTTGTGATTATAAAATCTAACTTTAAACGAATCGTGCGTAGCACCTATATACGTTTTAGGATACTTATCATGCTCATCTTTGTAAACTTTAACACTATAGACTACGTTAGATTGGTTGCAATTGCCTCTAATAGGACATTCAGCTTTTACTTTACAATTACATTTATTATTAGTGCTTTTATTGGTAGTACTTGTTTTCAGTTTTCTTTTATTACAGTTATTAATAATTTTGCCAATATTGGCAGGTTTTGGCTCACTCTCTCTCTCTCTCTATATATATATATATATCCAGTCTTTATAAGTAAACAATATATTTATTTATATCTAGCGGCCTGAATAATTGAGAAATGTTGATAGAAAAATATGCGTTGTTTAGAAGGGTTCGAACCTGTGTCCTTTAAAGAAAAGATTCATTTGATCTAGCGTGTCTTAGACCACTCGACAACGAAGGACTTGCAATAGACAAATACCAAAATAATGCATTTAAACACATTTTCCTGATGTTTCGAAATATTTATATGTACTTTGTTTTTTTGTATTCTAATAAAAATAAACGTAAACAAACAGTTTATTTACGATATTATACGGAATCCGTTACGAAATGGATTAACTCTGACATTTATACTATTTATTTTTAAATATTACTTTTAATGAATTTCGTACATATATATATATATATATATATATATATATATATATATATATACACGCACACAGACACACACACACACACACACATATATATATATATATATATTTCAAAGAACCTTCCTTTTTAATATCACAACAACTACGTTACAGCCAAAACATGAGGAAAAATACCAATATCGGAGGAAAAACATCTTTGCAAATGGCCAGTAAAATAGCTGAAATTTTTGGGAAGCCAAAACTATAGAACATTTTCACTTACTTCTATTCAAAAAAAAAGAAACATGTAATATTATTGGAAAAATAAATAAAGAATTAATAAAATCTTCTTTGTCGATCATTTTTAACGAAACATGTTTAAAGGAAAGATTGCTGCCTATATATATATATATATATATATATATATATATAAAGAGAGGGTGAGAGTGTGCGTGTGTGTGTGTGTGTGCGTGCGTGCGTGCGTGATTTAATTATGTTAATCATTTCGATGTGCCACGAATATTTGTAGAATCAAAAACCCGTATGTCAAAATCCGGCTTATTTTGATGACCCGGTATAGTTACCAACGACATGTCTGTTCCCGCCACTGCTATATTGCAATAAAGCGTACACTCGTGACATTAAATCAGTTGCGTTAGAGCTATTCCATTTACCAGTGAACATTTCACATATGGAGCGCCAAACCACACATATATTAGAACAGGGACGTTAGGAGACCGTCTGTATAGATCATTGTATCGTATTTTATCTCTTATATTTTTTTCTGGTTTGTTTAACTCTCTGGCTTTTATTATTTTACCTTTTATGTCTGGATTTCTTTCAGTCCGTTTTCGCATTAATTATCAAATTTTTGTTTTCTATATTTGTTATTCAGTTTGCTCTTTTCATTTTTCTGAGTTTTCTCCGTCCATACCAATGATCTTTATTTTTTACCGAGATTGATAAGAAAAAAGAGCATTTTTTTTTGTCAACTCGTTCAGTTTTTTTTTAATTTGTCAATATCTTTTCTTCTTTGCTTTTTTTTTTATCTCGTTTATTATTTCCGAACTTTATTCTCAGATTTATTTATTTACTTATTCTTTTTTGAGAATTTTCTTCTTCTTCTTCCTCTTCTTCTTCTTCTTCTTCTTCTTCTTCTTCTTCTATCTTAGTCTTCTTTATCTTTTTTCTTCTTTATTTTCTTCTTCTTTGTCTCTATCTTATTCTTAGTCTTCTTCTACTCCTGCTATTGTTCTGTTTTTCTATTCCTTCTTTTTCGTTTTCTTCTTCTTTGTCTTCTTCTTCTCTATCTTAGTCTTCTTTTTATTTTTCTTCTTCTTTATTTTCTTCTTCTTTGTCTCTATCTTATTCTTAGTCTTCTTCTACTCCTACTGTTCTTCTATTTTCTTCCATTCTGTCTTTTTCGTTTTCTTCTTCTTTGTCATTTACGTCTTCTTCTTCTTCTTCTTCTTCTTCTTCTTCTTCTTCTTCTTCTTCTTCTTCTTCTCTATCTTAGGCTTCTTTATCTTTTTCTTCTTCTTTGTCTCTATCTTATTCTTAGTCTTTTTCTACTCCTACCACTGTTTTTCTATTTTCTTCTATTCTTTCTTTTATCGTTTTCTTCTTCTTTTTAATCTACGTCTTCTTTTTCTTCTTTATTTTCTTCTTCTTTTCCTTCTTTAACTTCTTCCACTTTCTTTCTAGTTATTCTTTCTATCATTATTTTATGTGTGTACAATTGTTTTTCATCTTTTATACCATCTTCAGTTTTTACTTTTTCCTTCCCCACGTTGTCCTTTTTTTCTTCACCTCCATTTTCTTTTCTTTTTCTATACATTTTTCATTTATACTGCGTTTTCCTCTAATTCTCATTTATTTCGTTTTCACCTCGAAAATTATCTTTCGTCTTTTTTATGGCCTGTCAATTAAAGATAGATTGCAACACTTTTCTATCACTGTGCATAAAACTAATAGAAAATGCCTAGAGAAGTCACCCCAAAGTGCACAAAACTAGAGATTGTTTGCTGTCAACTTGCAACAAAAAAAGAAAAAAAATATCAACCAAAATTGAAAAGTAGCTCTTAATTTCCCGAACCTTCGACCGAGGAACGAGTATATCTATGATAAAATAGATGTGAAAATATAAAAAATAAATAAACTGTTTGTAACGGATGTTCGAACCATTTCCAGACAATCATCCCGCTTCGATAAAATTCTTGATTTCTTCTTATATGCTTCTTTTATCGTTCAATCTGTTTTTTATTTCTTTACCAATTTCTCACACTTTTCTGTGCTTATCCTACCGATGGCTGCTTTGCACGTTTTGGGGTCGCCGATGGGCAGCAGGTAGCAGACTATCGAATTCCGTTTTTATTCTCAAATACTCAATGGGCTGTTCATCCTCCACAAAAGTAATAAAGCTAAATTTCTAATCATTAAATTCTTTCGTTTGAACCAATGTTGCATAAACGCAGATTCATTGTGTGTTTATTAGCCAATTTTCTTTTACACCAAAACCTGAACATCAAAATTACCCAAATATAATGCATGACGTAGAATATCTCTTGGTATAAAACAAATATTTATTTTGAGTAAACCGTTAAAATATTTCAGAATATTTGATTATAAGCATTTAAATTCGGCATTTTTAATATTAAAGGACCTTAACAGTATTTTGCAGAGAGATAGAATTTATTAGATCTGCTCTTTTCATTTCGATGATTTTTCAAATAGAAATGGAACTTTCGGTGTCCGTGATTCAGCGATGCTAATTCGGCGATGGCATTTCACTTGAAATATTTTTCGGGGAATGGACGTTTTGGCGTCGGATTAGTAACTAAGAAGTCACACACACACACACACACACACACACACACACATATATATATATATATATATATATATGAGTGTGTGTGTGAGAGAGAGAGAAAAGAACTGTTAGAGTAGAAGAGAAATTTCTATTTAACTATTTCAGCGGTGAAAACGCTGGAACCTGATGTCAGTTCAATAGCATGAGTACACACAGTTGGTCGGGTGACTATTGAAAAAGCTCTTCAGAACAATTACCATGATATCCTTGAAGAAAAAGCAGAGAGAAGCCACATTACATCGGTGAGAAAATGGCTGAAGGTGGGCTGCCAAGTCAAGATCGATTAGATTGCAGATTTTTCATTCATCTTTTCGAGAACCTCAACATGAATAACTGGAGCACCTGAACAAACATGGCAAAAGTATTCAATGCAGAGATGAATGGTAGATTTATGAATATTCAAAATAAAATTTAAACGAGAAAGTACTTTTATAAAAGTAAATTAATTATCAAACATATGTAATAATTAACGTTATGTATTTTTATATTTATACTAGCAGTATAGCCCGGCGTTGCTCAGGTATAATGAAAGCTGTAAAACTAATCCATGGTCCTGGAGCTCAGACTCAGCCTAAAGAATATTGGTGTGAATTTTGGTGAGAATCGGATAAAAATTGTGAATTTGTATAAAGGACATACAGACAAATAAACAGACACACACACAAAAATCTTGCCTTATATATATATATACATATATATATATATATTATCTATTTTTTGCACTATTGTAAGTACTGCAACTTTGAAATTTCTGAATATCGTTTCTTATGTCTTTGTCGATGAGTGTATCAAATTTGATTAAAATCGGACCACTCCTACTATAACCCGATTTTTTCGATTATCAATTTTCGATATTTATCGGGGGTACCTCGACACAAAACACTCGCAGACGTTTATTGTACAACTGTGTAAATTTTCAAGAAAATCGGTTCAGTCGTTTCGGAGTTTATAGATAACGGACACACAGACTCGCACACCCACACACATACACAGACAAAGTTCCATTTATAAATAAGTTTAGATTTTCATTTATTGATATATTTCGTGTCACGTTCTAGGTAATTTTATTAACACAATCGTAAAGTCAATCGTTTTCTTATGTTGATGATTTACCAGTTTTTGCTCATAAATCGATCACGCTTTGCTTGGATGAAACTCTTAGGAGAAAATAAAAAAAAAAGCAACGTCAAATAAGCATAAAAAAGAATGACAACTAAGACAATCTTTCTAAATAAAATCTTTACAAGAAATTAACTAAATTATTGCCTAACAGTTCATCAGTATCTTCTTTATATTTTCTGTAATTTGAAATGACTTCTGAGATCGACAAAGCGTGGATTGAAACAAGTTTCCCCAATTTTAGGGGCGTGATATCAACGAAGGAAATCATTTTTAAAAATTATTTATTAACAGAAACCTGATTAATATTATGTTTTGAGTTCTAAAAGATCATGGAATGTGACAAATGTCTCGGGTAAGTTACAAATTAACATTCGTCATAATATTACTTTATGTTTGTCACAATGCCTTCTGCGAAAGCGTACTTATAGTTGGTACTATTTATGTCATATGATCGAGGAGTGAGCTTGATCACACCAGTTTTCTTGCTGTTGTTATAGTGTAAACAGAGCCTCTCCACTAGCAGTGTGCATCAAGGAGGAACAAAAAGAAGTGATCCGATTTCTCTGGTCGGAAAATGTTTCAAGGGCTGAAATTCATCGGAAATTTTTAACACAATGTGCACCATTGTGTAGCAGTGGGTCTAAGAGGATCGAGAATTTTAAAAGTGATTGGACACGCGTAATTATCGACGAAGGAGCAGGACGCTGATTAACCTCACGACACATGACAAGACTTAGCAAATTGGGAATATTCAAATGGCGGAAGTGCGTTGGGGTGCAATGGATATCGACAGTTTGGGTTGCCGAGTTTGTATTCCACTTGAATTCCTTGCATTCACTTACGCACAAATACCCTTGAGAAAGGTATTAATCCGTCTCTTCCCTCCAGTTATGGGTTAAATAATGCGACAGATTAGGTTCTATAGCCTTGTCTGGCAACCAGTCTACCACAGAAAGTAATGGCAATCTACTGCGGAATAATCTTCTGCCCAGTCAGTCATGTCTCTTTCAAGACATGATCGCCCAAAGCATGTATTACGTATGGCACTTAAATGACTAATAGCGAATCGGCGAGTTGTCATCAAGGAAGTAGCGTGTTCTTTGCAGATTCATATCACAGCTCTTGGTATCTCCTTGGTGCACACTTCAAGCAGATCGTCCACACTTACACTGTAAAAAAACTGATAGGGTCAAGATCAAATTTTGATCAGTGACAACAATGCTACAAACACTAATTTTTGTTTTACTTACGTTCGTACATTATATAATTAATAGCGAAATACATTTTAAACGTATTAATAAGGGTGCAGTTTAAGTTGAGAAAATTTGATCTCTATTTAATTGAATAATCAAAACATTAATTCAATTTTTTTTAATTTTCTAGCAACATATATCTAATAATATTAGTATTACACAGAAAAATACATTTTTAAACGTATTAATAATGGTGTAGTTTAATTAAACGATTCATTGGCCTCGGACTAAGTTGAGAAATTTTGATCTCTATTTAAATGAATAATCAACACATTACTTCAAACACTTTTAATTCTCTAGCAATATATATATATATATATATATATATATATATATATATATATATAAGATACTGTAGCTTCGTCTGTGCATACGTTACATCTATCTAACGCAGCCATATATTGCCCGTCGAAATGAAATTTTAGGCAGAAATGAAAATAGATAACCTGAAATGTATTGTTGGTTTTAGTAGGATGTGGAGCTTAGTACAATAAATTTTCATAATGTGTTTTTTTAAATAAATCTTTTATTATTTAACATAAATAACGCCAATTATTTAAAAAGAAAATAATTAATGATTAAAATAACAAATACCTAGAGAGTACGATGGATAAATTATACTCTTATTATATATATAATTGGGCGCATACATGTTGGTTGATCTTGGTCCTGGGTATGACGGTAAACTGCATCCAGCAGCAAGACCTCTGATTAGCAGGTTGTGAGGAGCATGGAACCTCATCTTACTTGCTTCTGTTGACAGGTCTACTCTGACCCGGAGTGGTAGCACCTGTTAGAGTCCCAGCTATGGGCAAATAGTTACCCCACCCAACGTGGGGTTAAAACATTATGAAAGTATAAAAATAAACTGTTCTAGAAATGTATACATTTTCGAAGAAAAAAAAAATTATTACCATAAATTTTTGAAGGAAAAACTTATTCTCAGCAAAACATTTTTAAATATAAAACTAGAAGACATTTTCAGTTTTCTAAAATAAAGAAGAATAAAAAGAAAATATGTTCATTAAAATCTGACTAAATCAACCTTTCCACTATAACCGAACATTATAAAAAAATAACTTAAAACCCCACCTTTTTCTCATTAAATACCCCACACAGGTGTTGATATGCCGTTAAACAAAACTCAAACATTTTTGTTTTTTATTTTGTCGACGGCATAGTAGGATCAGTTGTGCAACATCTGTAAAATAGCAGAGCAAAATGACTGATTTAACTCTGCCAGAACGTTAAAAACGACGTGATGAGCTTGGTACTACTGTCGTACGCTTCAGCACGAGCATTTCATTTTGTTCGTATGTCAATCCGAGGACAGTGCAAAGGATTCCAAAAGAGTTAGATGAAAGGGTAGAACTTGCCATTCGGTAAAAATGTGTTAAACAAAAACAAGCCCTCAATCCTACCTTTAATCAGTAAATCTGAGTCCTTACATCTTCAGCGGACAAGAATGAGTGCTTTCCTCGCAGATTCTCCACCAACGGTGTTATCCGCACCCAACTTCTCACTTACAACTGAGACTCAACTAACTGACGTTCGTATCTTGCTGGTCTTTGACATAATTTCAAAGCTTGACCCCCATGAGGCAAGTTTAGGTGACGGAATCGAATTATTGTCCTGAAGAAATATCCCCCTGAACTCTTCACTGTCCTCTCCAAACTCTACAACTACTGCCTCTATGCTTCTTGCTTTCTTGCCTGCTGGAAGTCCTCCTCTGTGGTTCATGTATTTAACAACTCTGGAGATCTCTTAGACCCCTATAATTATCGGCTTATAAGGCTCTAACCGATTTTTGGTAAATTGTTCGAGGCTATTATTAATGCTGAAGAGGTCCAACATCTCGCTGCTCAGAGCCTCTTCTCCGATAAACAGTATGGTTTCCGTTTCACCAAGTCTACTGCTGATATGCTAACGACCATCAAAGATATGCCAGTCTCTCGATAAGAACGGCGAAGCTCGAGCTGTTCTCTCAAATCTCTAAAGCATTTGACAGAGGCTATGTTATAACTGGACTCTTGTTTGATCTAATCTCGCTGTTCCTTTCAGATCGCGTAATGAGGGTAGTATTGAACGGGATGATTTCAGGTACTATTATACGAACGCGGGTGTCTCTCAAGCCTCTATTCTAGGTCCTATGCCTTTTCTCATCTTCATCAGCATTCGCTCTGATTTAACCAGATCCCAAGTAGGCATCTACACTGACAACACCATTTAATCTCGCCTCGATAAAAAATCTGCCGAGGTTGAAAGTCAAACCATGCTGCTGATTTTGAAAAGGACCTCTGGTGAACTGGGGTAAGAAATGGCTCGTAGATTTTAATGCTTCCAAAACGAAGCTGCTATCCATTAACCACTATAGACAATCGCTTCTACCCACCACGCCCATCAGCATGGAGAAAGGAACACACTACGCCTCCTCTGTTTAACTCTCTCAGCCTAACTCAAGGGGAATTACTACATTGAATCCATAGCTAAATCTACTGATAGAAAGATCGGGTCACTGTGCAAGGCCAATAAAGACCTTTAATATTTGTCTGTATTTCTGAGATAACATCATAAGTACGCTGACGATCCACACCCAAAAATAAAAAACAAAAGACAAAGACAAGGAATTACGCCCCCATCAATAGTGGAAAGATAATTAATTGCACTTGTGGTATATGTTTTCCTGAAAACTTCTTTTAAGAAAGATATATATATATATAACTCTTGACATATAAAGCACCATTCAACATACAGTGATCAAAATTTTGGCACTTTTATCGGGTGAAATTTATATATATATATATATATATATATATATATATATATATATCAAACTAGCCACGCATGACAAGTGATTGCTTCAGATGGTCACACTGTTACTAGGATCTTCACATAAAACTACTATGTAGTGTAACACACCGTGACACACCGTGAATGAATATACCTAATACTAAACAATAGAGTATGGCTAACTCGCTTGAAGAAAGCGCTTGGAACAATAAAAACTATGGGCAATTTCTATATTCTTTAATTTATGCCACATGTTGCAAAACGAGTGAACAAACTGTTCGGAAACGCTTAAATGGTAAATTCTACGCACTGACCGTAATGCTCAGAGATTTCTCTGTTCAATTATTACTTGTAGCTATCGACATGGCATGGATGAGCAACATTTTCATTCTCATGAAAATAAGTAAGAGATTGTTAGACTCGTAGTTAGTCTCAAAAGTCGTGTCGTTTTTCCGACATAGAATATAAAACCCTCAGCAACAAAATAAGGAGTTTTTTTTTTACTTTTGAAAACGATCAGAATTACTTTTCCCAGTTATCTCACTGACGGATTAAAACACGGCATACTGATCTAGTTCTCTCTAACGGGGCCCAACTGGCCCCACTATACAGTGCCACTCATTCCGAATCCCTTTCACTATGCCCAGTCTGGCACCGAAACTCTCTGAAACTTTCATATTGAATATTCTGTCACGAATAGCAAGAAATAATGTCAGTCAGTTAAGTGAGATACGTGATACACGCTTTTGGGCGATCATGTCCCGAAAGAGACATGACTGACTGGGCAGAAGATTATCCTACAGTAGGTTACCATTGCTTTCTGCGCTAGACTGGTTGCTAGCCAAAGCTATAGAACCCAATCTATCCTGTTATTTGACTCATAGCTAGAGGAGGAAGAGATATGTTATATTATTAAGTAGTAATTATTGGGAGATCAGTTTATTACTTCATAACAATATAAAACTAATCCCCCACTTTATGCCCGGTAGAAATCTTACTCATGTTTTCAACTATTATATTTTAATCTTAGCCCTACACCCACCCCAAACCTGGAGGACTTTACGTTTACAGCACCTGGTATTCCCAAATGGTCACCCATTTAATTACTCACTAGGCACGATGTTGCTTAACTTCGGTGATCGGACGGGAACCGGTGTATTCAACACGATATAGCCGTAGAAATAACTGGAGGGATAAAGCGGATTAATACCTTTCCCAAAGGTATTTGTGCGTAAGTGAATGCAAGGAATTTAACTGGAATTCGAACTCGGCTCCCCGATTTTGGCGTTCCGAGTCGATATCCAACGCAACACAACGCACATATTGTACGCTTGAAAAATTTCTGACGGATCAAAACACGGCATGCTGATCTAGTTCTCTCTAACGGTGCCCAACTGGCCCCACTATACAGTGCCGTCGATAAGATCTAAAACAGAGCGCATGCGCGAAATTAGTAATTTAAAATGGCTATAATTTACTAATCGAGTGTATATATAGTTGTTTATTACTTCCCAGTTATCTCGCTTTTGTTTTAGATGCTTTCTTCCATGGATTTTCTTTTGCGGTTCTCTTTCTTAATCTCATCCACTTGATTTAGGTGGCAGATATTACTAGCGAGTGAGAAATTCAAGTTTCATTGCTCTGGTAAATAAAGGAAAGCCATACGTCACAACTTTTTATCACCTATCACTTTTCAAGTGACCAGTTGAAGTAATTAAAATGTCCTCTGGCCCTAACTGTCCCTTTGTAAACTCTTTCTTCAGAAATTTACTTTCAGATCAGTTGGCTAAGGAAAAGGTCAATTACAAAACCTGATCTCTTGGCTGTATATACCATTTTCACCCCTAAAGAAATATATGGAAGCATTAACTTACATTATGAAGTTTCGATTTTCTTTATATATATATATATATATATATATATATATATATATAACAATGTCAGATTCTATGACAGTAATAGCAGTAATTATCTTTAAAACTATCCTAGTGTGGGTAGGCTGTAATTATCAGTCGGGTTTTTATAAAACCGTCTGGCAAGATTGTTCATCTCTTTTTGTTTAATAACGCTGTTCCGTTATATGATTTCCCATAGCTGGCTATTATACCGAATTTCAAAAATTGTCTGCGATAGAAGAAAGGCAAAAGGTATAAATATTATTTTGTCTGAAGTTTTGACATGAGAAATTATCGTTATTATACATTGATTTACTTGAAATAATAAAGAAATGAATGACACCTCCCCCGTGGAAGCAGACGCAAATGACCTTTCTGAAATTTATCACCAGTGTATTAACATGCTTCTTGTGAAATATTGTGAAGCTTTTTCCTGTTGGTTTCTCTATGGCTTGGAACTTATAACTCTATTTATGTGATGGCTGTTCTTCTATGTAGCAGCAGCACATGATGGACAAACTCCCGACAGATGAAGGAACGACTCGAAAGCATCAGAAACCTATTTCTAAAGAGGGATGCTTAGGATAGCATGGACCAAACATGTCATCAGCAACCAGGGTTTGAAGATAATAAAAAAAGCTAAGAAAAATTATATTTAACGTCATAAATAGATAGCTGCATTTTCTGGAAAACGTAATGAGGAATAAAGACTTGGAGAATCTGATACTCTCAAGGCGAATATAGTGTAAGAGGCACTGTAGAAAACTGCGCCTGATATATTTAATTGGGCATAAACAAATGGATAGCAGAGCAGCGTTTTGAAGAAATAACATAAAATGTAGAGGATCATGAGCGCCTACGCCCTGAAAATACACGGCATATAACAGAAGAAGATATTTCTTTTTATTCGTTGAGTGTCAGTGACAACTGTAGCAAACTGTCATCTGGCTTAATAGACAGTCACTACCCTTATCAATTCTTGAAGATTCTAGGCCTTTAAACATCGTTGTATTTCATTTTTTTTTTTTTTGGCGGGGGACTTAAATAATTTTTCTTATTATTAGAGCTTGAACTGTAAGTATATATCATCAAATATTCATGATTTCGCATTTCTAATTTGACTTCATGTTATTTAATATAACATGGAGTATTGACCATATCAGGTTATATTTGAAATAAAATGTTATGTAATTTCGTTTAGTTTTGGATGCATATACCAACACCCCCCTACATATATATATATATATATATATATATATATATATATATAGTCATCCGCAGACAGATCAGCTCATCAGTACGGTTAGACACCGATTGCTTTTTAACCCAGGATTGAAACCCGACCGAATTTGCGTCAGTCGGCGATTCTACCTCTGGGACACGAGCGTTCGGTAGAAGAAGGCATGCATGACTCTTCAGAATGAATTGAGTTCTTTCGGTAACTGGCGTGTATATACAGCACGTTAAAATTTACCTTCTCTGATTCCATGCGCCTATGGCTTAGGTAGGAGCGACTCCGACCTACACTCATCGGGCGAGTTTCGATCACGGCCTGAAGCAGGTGGATGTGTTTAGCCACACTGATGAGCTGTGATACAGCGAAACAGACTTGTATGTGAATGACTAATATATTATGCTCTCGTTACGATTGAGCTCTCTAGAGAAGAAAAATTTTAAAACAGTTACCACTTCTGCGATATATGCGTGACTCTTCTGAAATGAATTGAGTTCTTTCGGTGACTGGCGTGTGTATACACTGCTATACACTGTATATACAGAGTGTATACACTGGCGTGTGTATACACTGCTAGTTTCGATCTCGGCCAGAAGCAAGTGGATGTGTCTAGAAGCATGTGAATGTGAATATTAGTCATCTATATACAAGCCTGTTTCGCTGTATTGCAGCTCATCAGTGTCGCTAGACACATCCACTTGCTTCTGGCCGGGATCAAAACTTGACCGATTTGTTGTCAGTCGGAGTCGCTACCCCCTAAGCCATAAGCATGGAGTCAGAGAAAGGAAATTTTAACGTGTTGTATATAAGCAGTGGATACACACGCCAGTCACCGAAAGAACTCAATTCATTTCTGAAAAGTCACGTTTATATAGCAGAAGTTGAAACTGTTTTTAAAATTTTCTTCTCTAGAGAGCCCAATCGTAAATGAGAGTATGTGTCGACGCAGACACATATATCCACTGATGGACTTATCAAGGCGAAATGACTTTATTTCAAATAAAGTATCAATAAACAAAAATTATTGGTTATTAGAAAATTAGGAAACGCTTACAAATATTCATGAGGTCAACATAACATCGCTAGTTGGCTCTCTGTTGTCGCATTTTAGTACTTATTGTTCTTAAGGTTCCTTTTCCTTTGCTGAATTTATTAGTAGTTTCTCCTCCAGTGGTGGGTACATATATTCTTCTGGGGTGTGCTTTTTGTTTACTTGTGTCCCTTTGTCTGAGACGATTGAGTTGGGATGTGATATTTTGCATCGTAACTCCGGATTTTCCTGAGAGAATATTTGTTGATCTCATGAAGTTCGCCACCGCATCTGTCGAGTTTAGTTTTAATAATATTATTTATCGGTATATTGACGGTGTAGCGATGGGTTCGCCTTTGAGTCCTGTTAATACTTTTTCGGTTTTCACGAGGCTTCATTATTCTCTCGTATTGATCGTCCTCTTATGTATCATTGTTATGTGGATGATACCTTCTGTCTCTTTAATAATGAGGTTGAAGCTGACTTATTTCACACATTATTAAACTATGTTCATTATTGTCTTAAAGTTACCGAAGAAAAAGAATCTAATTGTTGTCTTTTTATTTTGGATGTTCTGGTCCGTAAGATTAATGGCAGGATTTTGATATTTGCATTTAGGAAAGCTTTTTTTGTGACTTTATACACGTTGGGATGCTTTTTGCCCCGACAACGTAAAATAAATTGGATTAAGACCCTGACTTATAGGATTTCGATTCCTTCCGGTGAAACGGATTTTATTAAGTTGACACTTTCTAAAAACGAATATCCTTTGGACATTTTCGATTCTGTTATCCGTGATGTGATCAATAATTTTCATAGGATTATTCCGCATCTTGTTAAAAAATGTCGGGTTAATTTGCGTCTTCCCTTTATTGGTTCAGTGGGTGAGTCTTTACCTAGGCGGATTTCACATTCTATTAACAATTGTTATTTTTCGGCTAATGTTCGAGTAATATTTAGTGCTCGACCAATTCTTTCTTCCATTCGTAAGGATGTTCGCTCCCCTCATCATGGTAATTCTGTAATTTATGAATACCAATGTAGTTATGGAAACGACTATATAGGGAGGACGTCTCAACGCTTAGATCTGAGAATAAAACAACACCTAACTTCTAGGATTTTGATTCCTGCTGCTAGCAATGGCCAACTAGTTAATATATCCGTGTGGTTTATTGAACAGTATATTATAAATAGCAAAGATTTTGCTTCTGGATTTAATGTCGACTATTTTCCATCTTATCAGGAGCCCACTCTTGGTAGCACTTACAGGTTCTTAAGTCCTGAGAGAAGGCTCGCGGGATCTTATGTATACATAAGATCTCGCAAGCCTTCTCTCTGTAAGCAGAGGGATTGTTGTTAGGTTTGAATGTTATTGGGCTCTAGTATTTCCTTGAACACAGATTTCTTCTTTCCCCATTAATCATTCTCTAAATATTTTCCACGCCTCTTATTTTAATCCCCAGGAGTAAACTTGATAAGACTGGGACCGAAACGGTTGTTTTTAGTTTTTAAAATTTAAATAAAAAATGCCTTTAAAACTAGTGTAAAATGTTGCACAACAAAAAATTTGTTTATATATATATATATATATATATATATATATATATATATATATATATATATAAAAGGCAGAGTTATATGTACGAATAATTTAACTGATACAATCGCGGAAATTGAAATATTGTCGTGTGAATTAATAACCTGTTTGATTCTATTTCTTTTGCTTGACACTATTCCTCTTTTAACAAAAAACATGAATCCAATGGCGCTGAATGTACGCTTCATTGCATTGAAAGGCAATCTGGCAAGAAGAGGAATAACTCCGATTTAAAATCATTAGCTGGCTATTTGTTACCACTGTGGCGAATATAAGATAATCCTCAACACTATAATCTAATTTTATTCTAATTGGTTTATCGGTTGAGTTTTAAACTGAATTCGAGCCTCTCATACAACAAAATTAGAGAGAGAGAGAGAGAGAGAGAGAGAGAGGGAGAAAACGTGATAGATAGATTGATAGATAGATAGATCATGAAAGTGTGATGTAGAGAGAGAGAGAGAGATAAAGAGATAGATAGATTAATGATGGCCGAAGATAGATAGATAGATAGATAGATAGATAGATAGATAGATAGAAACCAACATGAGTATTGAAATAAATACATTGATATAGATAGATAGATAGATAGATAGATAGATAGACACAAATGCACTGACATAGATAGATAGATAGATAGATAGATAGATAGATAGATAGATAGATAGATAGATATTGGACTGTGTTAGAATATATACTGATGGCATTTCCCTGAATGATCCTTTTACCGACTTCAAATGTATAATAGCCTTCCCCTGGTTCTTTATTATCTCTACTAAAGTGCTTGCCATATAATTCCAATTAATTAAAAAAAGAACAAAAAAGAAGCTTCTTCACAAGATAAGTTGTCAGCCAGTCGAGGACAATCGTTTCATTCACTGTCTCTATTGCCATTTACAAATTGTAATTGATGAAATATCAAGTTTCTAAAAGGTTGAGTCAATGACGGAATACGGCATTTCTCGTGAGATATATCATTATATGTTTCAGACCAAAAGGATTTCTCAAGGATTACGTGCCAATCTCATTAAGATGATTAGGTAATTAATCTGAGAAAAATTTTGAAACTTATTATACAAAAAGGACTACATCTGTTTTAATATATCGAAAGGCCTAAAAAAGCAACATTTGAATACAGTATACTTATCTTAATTTGTTTTACCCAAAGAAGGTGATGAAAACCATTAATAAAAAATGTTTCAGTGAAATATTAGAAAATAAGAGAAGGAAATTAAAGAACAGGCGCCAACGAGATAGATTGTTATATTTTCCATCGTTGGCGCCACTTCTCGAAATGCAATACAGTCAAACTTTACCGTGCATTAATGGATTTGATTGGTTGTTTTGTTTTTATGGCATATCTACCTCGGCAGATCATTTATTGCTGGTAATACTTTTTTTTCAACAATTTATTGTTGTTTTTATATAAGTTTTGTGTATAGTTATACTTTTTTCTTTTCGAATATCAAGATTCATTGGGATTAGTTTTTAAGGGCAGGGTCCCCGAGTCCTACCCTGTTATTTAACCCATAACTGGAGGGAAGGGACGGATTAATACCTTTCCCAAGGGTACCAGTGCTTAAGTGAATGCAGGGTATTCAACTGCAATTCGAACTCGGCTCGCCGATTTCTCTTTCCAAGCCGATATCCACTGCACCACAACGCACATCCGTCACTATACGCTTACAGCACCTGGTATTCCCAAGCGGTCACCCACCTAAGTACTGACCAGGCTCAACTTTGCTTAACTGCGGTGATCGAGCGAGAACCGGTGTATTCAACGTGATATGGCCGTAAGCCCAAGTGGATTTGGTCAAAAGTACATAATAAGATAAAAAAACTATTATTCATTTTCTACAGAAGATCATCGAAAGTTTACTATAAATCAAACGTTAAAAAATATTAATATGGCTATCTGTGTAATTATGGCAAGAAGAATTATTCAATCTCTTATTAAATTTCCACCACTATGGGCGTTATTATATCCATGATATAAAAACTCCGTAGTTTACAGATAAAAGCAAATAGCTGAAAGGAAAAGAAATTACAAACATGCTTTCTTCTAAAAAAAAAATACCACTAAGAAATGCACAAAAGTATATATACATATACACACGTGTTACAACAGAGAAAAATATATCACATATATCTAATGGTCATAGCCGGGTGCAAGCAGAAACAAAATGAAATAACCTTACAAATAATATGTAGATACCACTAAGTTTAGAGGAGCCATTTTTCATGTTTAAACTGTCCGGATTCCTCTGTTTTTCAGGTGTGGGCCTACTTCACAAATGAGAATCAGTGAGGGTTTGGTTTCTTCAAATAGAGGACTGCGAGTGGATTTTCTTTCTATATCTGGGAAGTTTTAGTAATGACATTGCAATGCCTTATTTGAAGAAATATATTGACTAATTAATGTCTTAATCCTTAGTGAATTACATTTATCTAAACTCATTTTATCACTGGAATTTGTCTGTGTGTGTGTGTGTGTGTGTGTGTGTGTGTGTGTGTGTGTGTCCGTTACCTATAGACTCCGAAACGGCTGAACCGATTTTCTTGAAAATTTACCCAGTTGTACTATAAGCGTCTGCGAGTGTTCTTAGCTAGGGTTTGTGTTTAGATACCCTCGATAAATATCGAAAATCCATAATCGAAAAAGTCGGGTTATAGAAGGAGTGGTCCGATTTTACTCAAATTTTATACACTCATAGACAAAGACATAAGAAACGATATTCATAATTTTCAAGGTTGCATTTCATAAAATAGTGCAGAAAATTGATAATATATATATATATAAAAAATGTAAGATGTTTGTGTGTGTGTCTGTTTATCTGTCTGAATGTCCTTTATACAAATCCACAATTTTTACCTGATTATCACCAAACTTCAAAATTTGACTTACATCCATTCATTTTTCTTTCTGTCTACGGTTTCGCTTTAACTGGAAACAACTATTGCTTTTTAGTCTTTCGTGCCAATGTCCAAACAGTCTGAGCTCCAGGACCATGGATTAGTTTTTAGCCGGGCTGTATTGCTAGTTCGGCTATAATTTTTTTTTGTTTTTGTTTGGTGTTGAGTATTCTCGGTACTGAGTTGACTCAATTCCGGGTTGTCTCGGCGTTCAGTCAGCGTTGTTCAGTCAGCAGCATTTAGTTGGTGTGGCCCCAATAGCAAATTCGAAAGACTGACAAACAAACTTTAGCAGCTACTCAGGAAAAGTAACTCTAATCAGATATTAACTGGGACAAGTCGGTAAACTGTATCTGGCAGCAAGGCCTCTGATTGGGAGGTTGTGAGTAGCCTGGAACCACCTCTTAATTGATGTTCTCAGGTCCACCCTTACATGGAGTGGCAGCTATGGGCAAATAGTTAACCCCAAACTGGGGTCAAAACGCTATGAAAGTATCAATATTTTATTGAAATATATACATAAAAATATTTTTATAAATAAATATACATCTCTGAGGGAGAAATATTAGCAATAACACGTCTGAATGAAAAAAAAAACCAGCAAAAAACAAATTTAATACAAAAATAGATATTTTCAGTTTTCTAAAATAAAAAAAATAATAAAAAAGGTTTTCTTTAAAATCTGATTAATTCAACATTCTCACTATCACCGAACATTAAAAATCAACCTTAAACCCCTATCTTTTTGGCATTAAATAACGCACAGAGGTTGATATGCCGTTAAACAAAACTCAAATTGACTCTTGTAAAGATAGAGCTTGGTTCTATTGTCAAGGAGCTGTCTTTCATTATGCAATCTTTGTGTTTCTCTATCGTGTGTTATATGGTTGAATATATGACAAGTGATTCTACGAGGAAGTATTATGGTGGTATGTCCTACATAATATTTTCTCATAAATAACTCTCCCGTTTGGCGGTTAGTATTTATAAACAACATTAGTCTAATATTCTTATATCGCGTTTATTACTGATGCTTAAATTAAAATATTTCAAATTTTACTAACATAAACAATAATAGATGTTTATTAATATTAACACACATTATTTATTTAAGGATTAATTTGTAGCTAATTCGTATTATCTTGGTTTTATGTTGAAATAACTTGGTTGATGTTAGATATTATTATAGACAAAACGTTTTAACTATTTACCATCTCATCATTAGGTGTCCATTGACTGGCTGATAGGGATTATCTGGTGATTATTGTGATATATCTTGTGATATCAGTTATTGCTTTTTCTTGTTGGAATTGGTACGTCATAACAAATCCATGGGATGATAGTAACAAATGTATATCCAACTGCTATATACCGTAATCAAAACTCAAACTCAAAACTGGGGCAAGTTATGGATTCTAAATTTTAACTCCAATAAATTCATTTTTTTAACCTCCATAGAGAACCTGTTCTGCAAAGCATCTACATGGCCAATGGTAGATGGTAGAAGAGCAACCCACAGCGCCTTGTTGGCTTCACGTTTTTCAATGATTCGATTCAATAGCTGTGTGTTTTGTTAGGTCACTCTGTCGTGCTAGAACATTTTTTTAGTCAGAATCCATCTTGTACATTTACAAATCTACCATGTGTTCGTGCATTGAATGCCGTTGCCATATCTGGTCTGCTGCTCCTACTGTTCAATTTGATATTCTTGACAAAATGCAAAAAAGAATCATCAACGTAATCAATCCTTACTTTGAATTTCGACTTCAGTCACTTTCTCACGGACGTGACGTGGCTTACGTCAGTTCTTTCTACAAATATTTTCAGACAACTGATCTGAGAAGATTTTTCCTTGGTGCTTTGAATGCATGAATTTAATCGTGCATCTAGATTCCACCCTTGTATAGTTGTAATTGCTAAATACAATTAACACTTCTACCTCAACAGTTTCTTTTCTCGCACGACCCACCTATCAAATCTACTTCTGTTTACTTACTTCTCTGATAACTACAATTGTCAAAAATTTAAATCCAAATTCAATCACCATCTTCTGTCTTTATGCATGTCTTTCATTCTTTTTCATATCTTCAATCACTCCATATCTTCTATCACATTTATTTGTTCTAACTCTCTCCCTACTAGTGGCTTTCCCGCCTTTCTTAGGGGTGAAATGATTTAAAAGCAAATATGCCTTGATGGGCGTCTACTAGTTATCCTAACAGACTGGTATTAGTACAAATAAACACTCATCAATATCTAGAAAAACATAACCTTTTATAAGTGAAACTGATTATTGAATACAAAAATCGTCAGTTGATGCTATTAATAGTATATGAATCTAAGCATGCTATTATATTGTCTGTGAATTTGGTGCAGTGGATATCGGCTCGGAACAAGAAATCGAGTAACCGAGTTCGAATTCAAGTTGAATTCCTTGCATTTACTTACGCACAAATACCCTTGAGAAAGGAATTAATCCGTCTTTTCCCTCCAGGTAAGGGTTAAATAATAAGCCAGATTGGGTTCTATAGTCTTGGGTAGCTACCAGTCTATCGCAAAAATCAATGGCAATCTTCTGCCCAGTCAGTCATGTCTCTATCGAGACATGATCGCCCAAAGCGTGTATCACGTATGGCACTTAACCGACTGAACTGACTATATTAGCATTTAGATACTACCGTTTCAATGTTGAAAGAGTTAAATGCAAAAGCCACTTCTAGACCAACAGTTTATTTTCTCGCACTCCCTACCTGTAGAACTCCTTTCTATTTCATTCCTTCCTGATAATTAAAATCTTAAAAAACTTATGTCTTCTTGAATCCCGTTCATCCCTATTTCTTTCCTCAGTAATCTCTATTCTAAATAATCTCTTTCGCTGTCACTCCTCGTAACTTCCTGCGTATTTGGGACATTACAGCTTTGTTTAGGGTGACATGATTAAAAATGTAAAGTAAATATTATAACTTTCCATTTTTCTTAAGACCTTGTAGCTAATCTGTCTGAGATGATCTCTGCTAATTCTTTTAATTTATGTACGAGAAAACTGTCCAGCATTTACTGCTATATACCGGCATTTATATTACATAGAAATTCAACACATTTCTTTCTTTATTTTCTCGCAATAGGTTGCTTAGCTTTTGAAAGTTCAATCAGTTATTTAAGACCTGATACAAGCTTGAGTGATCCTGTCTCGAAAAAATATTAAACTTGGAATATCTTTCTATTATTTTCTGCGGCAGACTGGTCGACAACCAAGGGTATACAAGCCATTATGTCCTGCTTTCTAAAGCATAGCTACAGGAAAAAGACCTAAAGATTTGTGAGTTCAATACCAGGCTACAGCAGTGGTGAGCAAGTAACTTGGAAGGTTAAAGGGAGATAACTTATGACTATCATAAGAGAATATACGCAAAGAGTGACAATGATATACCCCAGCCATTGTAATAAAAGGTTTGGACGGAAATTCCTAGCACCTGAAGAAGGCCGGTGCGTACAACAGCCGAAAAATCGTACAAATGTCAACAAAGATGAGAACAACAGCCCGAATACTGTAAATAGTGTAAATAATACCTCATCTCAGAAATACAGAAAAATATTAAACTAATTTAATTAAACATCGAATACCAGGACTAAATATGCAAATATTTTAAAATGTATTTTAATATCTAATGTAGTATGAATGCAATCTTTTTAAACGTTTTGACTGCATACATCTTTGTCAATATATTTTATAAATTTAAAAGCAGTTCTTAAAATATTGTTTGATTTATTTACGCCATTTAAAACAAAGCCTGAAATCTCATTACAGGTCGGAAATACAAAATTCGAGAAGATATAGAAATTTAATTAGAATGTTCTAAGAGAGAACAGAAAAATGCAAAATTTGAGATTCGAAGGCGTACAGGATGGCAAGGGCATCTTCCAAAAGCCCAGCAGAGTATCGAGAGATAGGCAAGTTTAATTGGAAACAAGGAAGAGACTGTTGAGCTGTTTCCTGATACCTGTCCCCCTCCTTCATCGCAGCGAATGCTGGAGAATGTACTCAAAAAATGATGAGGTACCATAGACCGAACCTGCGACAAACGACAAGATTTGGAAGAGAATGGAAATAAATAGGAAATTTACAGTTCCCATCAGAAAAAGATAGTTTATGGGAAACGTAATCAGGAAGTAGGGCTCGGAGAATCTGTTAGTTACAGGGTGGATAGAGTGAAATATGCACTGTAGAAAACAGCGCATAAAATACCTGGTTTGTTTAAGCAAATGGATGACAGAGCAGGGTTTGAGAAAATAACAAAACAGAATATATTAAAACCTACAAGAATCAGGCGTGTGGAGGGCCATGATCGCTTACGTCATGAAGGTAACCGGCACATAAAGAAAGAGTTATTCGTACGATTATCTCCATTTTTTTCACAATATTTTTATCATTGCGTCTTCCGGCTCCGTAGATTAAATAGAGTACTCCCTTCAGAAATCGAGCATGCAAGCAATGATGAGGTCTTGGAAATTATGGAAACTAAAAGGAAATTAATACTGAGCATCAGGAAGAGACAGCTGAAGTTCCCGGGACATGCAATGAGGAAGGAGTTATTGGAGAACATGAGACTAACAGGCCAGATAGAGGGAAAAAGAGACAGGGGAAAGCAACGGATAACTTATTTAAAGGACCTAATCAGGTGGATGACGGAACGAGGATTGCATGGTGTAACAGGAGAAGGTGTGCTCAGAGTCACCAGAGATAGGAAGACGTGGAAAGCCATGATCGCCTACTTCCTGAATGGACATGGCACATAGAAGAAGATGAATGCAGATTGACATACAACTAAGAAAGACAGAAGAGTACAACAGACGAAACCTTGTGTTAACAATAAGAAAGATTAGGAGCATCATTCCAAATATAAATAGTGTATTTACATTATTTATTTTTCGAACTATTGTCCTCATCTTTATTGCCACGTTTACGTCGTTTCGGCCGGAGTTCGCTCCGGCCTTCTTCAGGTAATAGGAATTTTGAACTGAAACCGATATCTTGTTCACTATTGTATATCATTATCATTCCATATGCTGCGCTACTCCAGGTAGCCTTGTAGTTATCTTCCTTTAAATTAACTCTCTAATTTATTTGTTCACCACTACTGTAGCTTGGTACTCAATTGCAAATTCTTTGGGACAATCACAGGAACTAACCAACGCTCATATCCACTGGATCGTGTGTAAATAGTAATACTTTCTCATTACAAAAATTAAAACCAACATTTGATTGATTTAATCAAACTTTAGACCTCTATTCGTCATAAGTATAAGAATATTCATAATGAAGAGAAGAAATAGATTTCAAGTAATTTGAGTAATTAATGCAATACAAAATACTATATGAAATATGTAATTAATATTATATGAAATACTATATGAAATATATAATTAATACTATATGGAATACTATATGCAATATATAATTAATACTACATGAAATATATAGTTAATATTATATGAAATATATACTTAATACTATATGAAATACTATATGCAATATATAATTAATACTATATGAAATATATATTTAATACTATATGAAATATATAATTAATAGTATATGAAATACATAATGAATACTATATGAAACATATAATTAATAGTATATGAAATACATAATGAATACTATATGAAATATATAATTAATAGTATATGAAATGCATAATGAATACTATATGAAATATATAATTAATATTATATGAAATGCATAATGAATACTATATGAAATATATAATTAATACTATATGAAATACTAGATGAAATAATTAATACTATATGAAATATATAATGAATACTATATGAAATATATAATTAATAGTATATGAAATACATAATGAATACCATATGAAACATATAATTGATAGTATATGAAATACATAATGAATACTATATGAAATATATAATTAATATTATATGAAATGCATAATGAATACTATATGAAATATATAATACTATTTGAAATACTATATGAAATATATAATTAATACTATATGAAATACTATATGAGATATATCATTAATGCTATATGAAATACATAATGAATACTATATGAAATACATAATTAATACTATATGAAATGCTATATGAAATATATATTTTTTTTAATCATATCACCCCAAGCAAGGCGGTAACGCCACTGATGTGTAAGGGGCTACATAAGAGTGAGAAGATTAGAAAAGAGAAAAACCGGAAACCGCATCCTAAACAAGAAACAAGGGATGAGCCTCTTCACCTGTTCAATAGAAGTGGGTGGAGTGTGAACCGGGCGATAGTTTAGTCTATCTACTCCAATTGAAAAAAAAAAGAAAAGAGGCCAAAGATTGGAAAAGAGAAAGCCGGAAACCACATCCTAAACAGGGAACAAGTGATGAAACTCTTCACCTGTTCAATAGACGTGGGTGGAGTGTGAACCGGGCGATAGTTTAGTCTATCTACTCCAATTGAAAAAAAAATAAACAAAAATGAAAGTGAAAAGATTGGAAAAGAGAAAACCGGAAACCGCATTCTAAACAGGGAAAAAGTGATGAAACTCTTCACCTGTTCAATAGACGTGGGTGGAGTGTGAACCGGGCGATAGTTTAGTCTATCTACTCCAATTGAAAAAAAAATAAACAAAAATGAAAGTGAAAAGATTGGAAAAGAGAAAACCGGAAACCGCATCCTAAACAGGGAACAAGTGATGAAACTCTTCACCTGTTCAATAGACGTGGGTGGAGTGTGAACCGGGCGATAGTTTAGTCTATCTACTCCAATTGAAAAAAAAATGAACAAAAATGAAAATGAAAAGATTGGAAAAGAGAAAACCGGAAACTGCATTCTAAACAGGGAACAAGTGATGAAACTCTTCACCTGTTCAATAGACGTGGGTGGAGTGTGAACCTGGCGATAGTTTAGTCTATCTAATCCATGAAATACATAATTAATACTACATGAAATATATAATTAATACTATATGAAATACTATATGAAATATATAATTAATACTATATGAATTACTCAATGAAATACATAATTAATACGATATGAAATATATAATTTGCTCGATTTTCTTCCTAGTATGTCTATACATATTTAATATTTCAATATAGAGAATTAAAAGAGATCTTCATTTTGCATTAAATTTGCACAAAATTCATATTACAAGAATTTAGGGTTGTAGTATTTTGAGATAAACTTATGGAGACTCCGTATGATTCCGAACTATGTTCTTGCGTTTAACCAACAAATGTTAACTATTTTTTCCTCCGGTCTCGGAAAAAAAGAGTAAATCTTGATTAACAAATAACTTTCGCTATGAGTTGCTTGTAGGCCTTCGGTGAAACAGTGAAGGTATGTGATTTGTTTTTAATCACTTTCGTTCCTTATTGGCATAATTCAGTTAACTGGATTGGATTCCGATTCAGCAAACAATTTTGAGAATGTTTAATGGAATGAAAATGATTATATTGGGGCTTGCAGTTACGATACCGCAGTTAATTACATGTTTACTATGTGAACAGTTTATGACTCTGACGAGGCAATAGGAAATTAATTGTCGGACTAAATGTTACACACTGTATGAGTAAATTTAACCATCTATCTATGGAGAAAGAGAGAGGGGAGGAGTAGGAGGAGGGAGTGAAAGAGAAATAGATGAAGATAGGAAAGTGAAATAGAAATAGAATTGTTAATAAAAGAAGATGAAACGGGTAATATATATATATATATATATATATATATATATATATATATATATAACGCGCCACTGTCCCACGTTGTGATTTGATCTCAGAAGTCTCGTCGTGCAATTTTAGTAGTCACCTTTTTGAGCCAGTTCGGACACTTGTGTACACTTGTGGTTTGAAAAAAAAATAAACATGGCACCAAAAAACTTAATAAAATAAATCAACAAGGTTGAACACGTCTGCAGAGTTACGAAGAATGTCTTTATATATATATATATATAATAACGATGTTTTTTCTTTTCACAGGAGCAGATAATACATTTGTCGAAAATGATAATACAGTTATGGAAAATGCCGGTTACAATGGAGAGAGAAAGTTCGCTAAAAAATATCAGAGCTTCCAATCCTTAAATAAAAATGTCTTGTCTAATTTCGTTAAAGTAAACAGAGCTCTTCAAATTTTCACTAAATTCTTTTCACATATTCTCTATAATCGTTACATTTCGACTAAAAAACCGAAACATTCTTGATTTTTGTCGCCGAGTCCGGATTTTTATACCCATTTTCAATCCTCTCAGGGGATCTAGCCGGCTCGAAGCTTTCGGCCAATGAAATCGTTTCCACCCACTCGATTTGTGGAAAGTGTTTAGCTCGCGGGCTCACATTGTATTTCGACTTTTCCAATTTCCCACAGATTAGTAGAAAATTTGTCGAGAGACTTTAACCTATCAAATAATTCTGACACCTGTTTTGGCTAAAAATTTTTTAGCTTACTAAAAAATATCCGTTTCAAACACGTTTCCTTCCCAGAAATAGTTAGATTTTATATTCCCCGGATTTTGAAAGTACATGATAGTAAAAATTGTTGACTTTTCTATTCCCCATATTTTACAAGTATTTGATAGTATTAAAATTATTTTTTGACATAAGCTCACATCGCGTATTACAATTAAGCATAACTAATAATATTGCTAATATCAATTTCTCCCTTTGTTGTATTAAACCACACAAGGGAAAGTATCCCCGCGGGAGAAGGGAAAGTATCCCAGCAGAAGATCGTGTCACAAATACATATTTAAAGAAAAAAAGTTAATATGCTCAGCTTTTAAATATTAAAATAAGGAAGATCAGTCGATTTCGCTATCATTTCTGTATCGTCAGCCGTTATATATTAACCGATTACCCAACACACTCAGCTGGCTTTTGGTGAGCCTGTGGGATCGATTAAGACAAGCTTAGACATGCTAAGACAAGTTTGGACATGCTAAGAGAATTTTTGTACCCAATTACCGTGTAAGCAGGGGATGGGTCATCTTTGACCAGTGGCGCTCGGGTTCCCCACATAAAAAAAAACTTTTTTGTCACAACTCAATTCAGTGTGGGAACAGGGTAATTAAAGTTGGCTTTTGGAGAGTCTGCAGGAATGGTTAAGACAATATTAAACATCCTAAGGCAAACTTTGTACTTAGTTACTGCGTAAGAATGGGCTGGTTAATCTTTTGACCATTGGCTCGAGCTAAACTTGTGTTACAACTCACTCAAGTGGGGGGACACGGTAAAAAGACAAAAACAAAATGATTTTCTAATTCTTTTTTAAAAGCATAACAATAATTTTTGAACGCATAAATGAAAGTTTAAAATAAATACGGAGTTAGTCAAGACTAGAGAAATAATATTTTACATACTTTCATCCGGGTTAGTACGAGACAAATATATATTTCTAATGTGTATACATCCGGGCATTGTTTCAGACTTTTCTTTTAGCAATTTTTCTAGTTTTTCTAGTCAACATTTCTTCTTGTAACAATCTGCAAACATAACCACCGTTACGAGATCTAGTCTTTCGGAATACCCCAGGTTATAAAATGATATTTGCCTTTTATTTAATTTTCATGTGTAGTTTGCTAATTTGGTTTAATTTTCAAGGCTTTCTCGTTTGAATATGTATAGAGGACACTTCTTATTTGAAATAGACGCTTTGTTTGTATTCATTAAACGATGTGCATCACGAATGGCAGCCTGCGCATTTGATAAAAAATTTTCCCCCAGAAAGATAATGTCCCTCGTTGTAAGACTGCACCCTTAAGGAAGCATTTCTAGAATCCACAGGCCGATAATTAGGAAGAGTATTGTTTCAGAAGGATGTGCGTTGTGGTGCAGTGGATATCAACTCGGAAGGACAAATCTGGGAGCCGAGTTCGAATTCGAATTCAATTCCTTGCATTCACCTACGCACAAAAATCCTTGGGAAAGGTATTAATCCGTCTCTTCCCTTCAGTTATGGGTTACATATCAGGACAGATTGGGTTCTATAGGGTTGGTCAGCAACCAGTCTACTGCAGAAAGCAATGTCAACCTACTGCGTGATAATCTTCTGCCCAGCCAGACACGTCTCTTTCGAGACATGATCGGCCAAAGCGTGTATCGCGTAGGCACTTAACTAACTGAAAGTCAAATAGTAGACAATATTCTAAAGTAAATAGTTTAGGAAGCAGTAGAGAGCTATAATCCCTTACGATCGCCCAAAGAGTATATCACGTATGGCACAAAACTGACAGCTTCATAAATAATAAAAGGGTCGTCTAAAAGTGTCCACTATAATAACGTTGGTAGTAAGAAAAATGTCAGATTCAAAATAATTCTTTATATATATATATATATATATATATATAATTAATGTAGAGATTTTTTGCGGGCATTATTAACAGAAAAACAAAAAATGTTAAAAAGTGAAAACATCACAATAATCCCTTCAGGAAATATCGAAGTTTGCATGACCGAAACAACACTTTCTCAGCTAAAAGAGAAAATTCTCATCATTAATTATATATATATATATATATATATATATATATATATATATATATATATAAACTTATTTATAAATGGAACTTTGTGTGTGTGTCTGTGTGTGCGTGTGTCCGTTACCTATAGATTCCAAAACGGCTGAACCGATTTTCTTGAAAATTTAAACAGTTGTACTATAAGCGTCTGAGAGTGTTCTTAGCTCGGTTTTGATAAATATCGAAAATTGATAATCGCCGGGCTACACTGCTAGTATATATATATATATATATATATATATATATATATATATATATATGAGTGCGCGTGTGTGTATGTATTCGTATATTCATATCAATCAGCGGCATATTTGTTTATATCTGTCAATGGAAAACATTCGTTACTTATCTATCATTTTAGTTTCAAAGAAAGGTTTTTTCTGCTATCTTGAAGTACATAAATACATATATAGAGAGAGGGGGAGATAAATACATCAATAAATTGATATCAGCGGTTATACTGAGACGCACTTTGAAGAATATCTCTCTGTCTCTCTGTCTCTCTGTCTCTATATATATATATATGTACATACACATATACATATATATATAGATATATATATGTACATACACATATACATACATACATACATACATATATATATATATATATATATATATATATATATATATATATATATATATATATATACCCAAAGTGGGAAGATCTGCTGAAAAGCCCTACAATTTTATTTTTTCATTAAATATCTATTGACCATTTTTGATACAACTGTTTACTGATCTAATTTGACTCTGAACAATAACTCTTTAAGATAGATAGATAGATAGATAGATAGATAGATAGATAGATAGATAGATAGGACGAAAAAATAAGGGTATTCACTATTTCTTTTTATCCTTATCAAGCTTAACGATTTTGATAAATATTTGCATAGAAACATAAGCGAGCAACAAAAGATTGGAAAGTATAAAGACAATAAGAAGAAGATACAGGAAAAGTGTGAGATGCATAACATGATATTTAATCTTAAATCTCAAGATTTCTTGAATTTTTACGGATCAAGTTATTATTATTAACATTGTTGTCCGTATTATTTCTTTAGTCATTTTTTGTTAAAATCAATGGTCTTCTGCCAGTATCAGTAATAGGGATAAAGGACATTTTGCATTGCATGAAGCCAGAATCAGTTTTGGCACATCCCATTTGGCTTTCTACTTTTTTATTCCCTTATCCATCGTTATTGATTCGTTCGTTTGCTTTCATACTTTCCTCTCCTTTGCCACTTCTTCCTAATTTTATCAACATTGTTGTCAAACATCCTTACACACATTTTCTGCCTCTCTTAACTCGTCTTCTTTCAATTCTGTCATTGACTGAACCTCCTTCATTCTGGTTTCCAGTATACAAGATCTCTTTCATTTTACTCATGCTCACATCAACCAGAACAACTTGACACATTATATTCGAAAATGTCACAGGTTACAAACGCCTTAGGGTAAGATTCCTTATGACGATTTCAGTTACAGACTGAAGTACAAACAAACACGAAGCTTTCTCATCTACGTGATCCTTCCTCTCCATCAAACACTCATTTGCTTACACCTAGAGGCATAATATTCGAGTAAAAGGATTCGTCCCTATCCAGATGTTATACAGAGATCGCAACACCTGCATGAGTTAGAAGGTTTGATTCATTGGATGGAAATTGAAAACTGTGCATAGATAGAAATCGGGACCTTCGATAACGAACACGATAATTTAAAATCTAATAACTAGTCAAAGACTAGATTTTTTAAAATTTTAGAATAATACTAGCAATATAGGCCGGCGTTGCTGGGATGTAATGAAAGCTTTAAAACTAATCCATAGACTTTGAGCTCAGACTCAGCCTAAAGAATATTTGTGTGAAGTTTGGTGAGAATCGGATTTGTGTAAAGAACATACAGACAGATAAACAGACACACACACAAACATCTTGCCTTATATATATATATATATATATATATATATTATCGATTTTCTGCACTATTGTAAGATCTGCAACCTTATATATATATATATATATATATATATATATTCAAATACTTTAATCCAAGCGGAAAAAGCAGGAAGGTAAATTCCAAAAACCCGATCCTAATTAATATTAAAATTATTTAATATTAAAAAAAGATACAGGAAGAGAGCTCTATGTAATAAATATTACAGAGCAAATATAAAATAAATAGGATTTATTCAAAGATGTTGTATGTACATTTCGAAGTGAAATCCCCATGTCTTTGTCTATGAGTGTATCAAATTTGATTAAAATTGGACCACTCCTTCTATAACCCGATTTTTTCGATTATCGATTTTTGATGTTTATCGGGGGTACCTCGACACAAAATCTAGCTAAGAATACCCATAGACGCTTATAGTAGAACTGTGTAAATTTTCAAGAAAATCGGTTCAGCCGTTTCGGAGTCTATAGGTATCGGATACACACACATACAGACACACACACAGAGACAAAGTTCCATTTATAAATAAGTTTAGATTAACAGAAGTATATACGTACTGAGACAGCAATGGAAATATCATTTTTTAATGAAACATAGCAAGTCATATGAAATCTTTCGTTTCTTTTTGGAAGTGATAAAATATCAGAGGAAAAATAAGAATTATTTATCTGAACGACTCAATTTGCTTATTTCAAATTTGCTTGATGCTTTTCAATTTCAGCAAAAGTAAAATAATAACAAAAAGACGTACCAACAAGAAGTGGAATATATATCTTTTTTCAGTTATAAATCCTTGACCATAAAAGATCTTAGAGAACTGATTTAAGTCATTTAATTTTGCAACGTTTGATCACGTGATATTTAATATTAGATATTCACATTTTTTGTTAGCATCGAATATCTAACTATTTAAAGTAATGTGACTAAACGAACCGAAACGAAAGAGGAGCTACAAAATATATAGATATAATATTCAGTATCATGTTATCCATGTCTTTTATGTCTCGTCTTTAAAACTGAGCAGGATGTATTTTCCACTTCTTGTTCTTACGTTTTTTTTTTGGTTTTTTTTTTTAATTTTTCCTGTGGTTTAAAAGCATCAAGAAATATGAAATAAAGAAAGCATAGTCGTTTAGATAGATAATTCTTTTATTCTTCATCTGATATCCGGCCATTGATTAGCCCTGGACTAATAATTGAAGATGCCAACATTTCTTTTAACTGACAGCGTTTTAGAAACCTTATTTTTGTCGTAATCTCTTCTGTAGTTATATCCAAGTACATACTCCGAAATATGCCGACATGCTGTTTTAGTATAAAGCAAAAGAAAATATACTCATTATTTTATTTAATAATGTTCCACCAAAGTTGCTCTCGATCCATTGTTGACTTTCTTAATACATATTGTCAAATATTTTAAGAAAATTGATTACACATTGCTATTTTACGTTAATGTGGCGTCATTATCTTAACAATATAAGATGCGCAGATGACACAGTGTTGACAGCGGACACTGAAAGGAAATTACAGGACCTACAGATGATAGAAATGGAAAGTGTTCTGCAGAACGACGGAGTATTGGAGGGAAGGAAAACTTATATCTAACATCAGCAAAGGATTGCTAAAATATCTGGGAAACGTGATGAGGAAAGAGGGCTTAGAGAATCTAATAGTCACATGACAAATAGATGGAAAGAGGAGCAGGAGAACATATCGCGTGATATACTTGATGGACTTAAGCAAATGGATGGGAGCATAGAGTTTGAGGAAAAAGCAAGGGTAAATAATTAAGGCCTACAAATGGCAAGAAGATGTTGAGGCCCTACGTCTTGACAAGACATGGTACATAAATGAAGAAGAAGATCAATATAAATAATCACGGAATTAATATCGAGGAATTTTTGCAGATTCTTTAGAGTTTGTTATTTGTTTTGTTTAGTAAACAAATAATCCAATGTTATATACATAACTATGAACATTAATAGACATGTTCTAACCCTCATAAATATGTTAGACATTATTGCGATTTGGGGTCACTGAGCCGGGGTCACTGAGACATCTAACGATTGTCGTCACTCAGACGCATTGTCTGACTGTATGTCTTTGGGCGTAGTGTCACCCAGACAAGACTCCGCCGACGGGTAGAATCTCGTCTGGGGAAATGTAGACTAAAATTCTTTGCTCGAGCTATATGACTCAAATTACCTATTTTTAAAAAAGGGCTTGGGCCAAATTTTATCTCAAGTTTAGCAATTAACGTCTCTCTGACACAATTTCAAACTCTCTGACTGTGGTGAGAATGTAACTCCGTCAAAAAAAAAAGAGACTAAAATTATTTTCCCGAGCTATATGACTCAAATTACCTATTTTTAAAAAAGGGCTTGTGCCAAATTTTATCTCAAGTTTAGCAATTAACGTCGCTCTGACACAATTTCGAACTCTCTGACTGTGGTGAGAATGTAACTCTGTCAAAAAAAAAAAGAGACTAAAATTCTTTGCTCGAGCTATATGACTCTCTATTTGTCTATGTTTTTAAATGAGGTAGTATCTAAACTATTTAGATTATTCGGACATCATCTTTGTTGCTATTTGTACGACGTTTCGGCCCTTATATACTTATTTTTTACAATAATTTGGGTATATCATTCTTGCTTAGATCCTCTTTTTGCAGTCTCCCGCTAACCCTCTAAGTTACTTGTTCACAATTTCTGTAGCCTGGTATTGAACCCACAAGTCTTTGGTGTCAATTCACAGGAACTAACCGACGTCTATATCCACTGGGCCATGTGTCCTTAAGGAAAAGAACAACTGAATTTCTGGGACTTATAAACCTAACCATTTTTTTAAATATTTTTTATTGCAATATTTTGATGTTAATGATTTTTGTCTATTATTTTTTGATGTCAATAGGGTTCTCTAGTATTATTTGCCAGAGCTCATATTGCAATTTGAAAGTAATGATTTTCTGTGGCACTCCATATTACTGGTTCCCATATTGTTTTCATCTCTATGCTTGGTCGACTAAGACAATTTTTGGTAACCTAGCATATGTGATGATTCCTTAAGTTTACATAGTTTTTAGTTGCGTTCTCTATCTATTATTTCAACTTCATCCCATAGGGATTTCTATCCTGGTCGGCTTAGGAGATTTTTATAGCCTAGCCTATGTGCTGATTCCTTAAGTTTATGTAGTTTCCAGTGGCGTTCTCTATCTATTATTTCAATTTCATCCCATAGGGATTTCTATGCCTGGTCGGCTTAGGAGATTTTTCTAGCCTACCATATGTGATGATTCCTTAAGTTTATGTATTTTCCAGTGGCGGTCTCTATCTATTATTTCAATTTCATCACATAGGGATTTCTATGCCTGGTCGGCTTAGGAGATTTTTCTAGCCTAGCATATGTGATGATTCCTTAAGTTTATGTAGTTTCCAGTGGCGGTCTCTATCTATTATTTCAATTTCATCCCATATGTGGTCACCCACCCCTGATTTTTCTATCTCCCCTCGTGTTACGGCCTTGCGATGTTCTTGTAGCTTTATCTTAAGGGGGCGGCCGGTTTCTCCTTTATATTTCTTTCCACAGCTAAATGAAATAGCGCACACACAGTCCTTAATCAAGTCCTTCTCTGTTGAGGGTCTTACTCGTGAGAGGTACCCGCGATGTGTGGAACCACTTCTGACGATCCGAGCCTCTTTTCTAAGAGTTGTTATACTCATGCACCTTCCCTTCCATATATGTTGTCGTTGTGGTGACGTACCCTGGATAATTGTATCGTTGTAGAGTACTGCTTATACTGACGATTTTTGTTCGTATGCCTCTGGGTTGCCACTTATGACTTTTGCTCGATATTGAAGGCAGTAGACGATCCTATTCTTTACACTGTAGTGGTGATGAGAGTTGAAGTTGAGGTATTGTCCGGTGAATGTTGGCTTGCGGTATACGGATGTCTTGAACACCACCTCTGTTCGAGTTCAATTTATCAGCGCATCCAGGAATGCCAGTTTGTTGTCAGTCTCTTATTTTAATAATAAATTGTATGGCTAATCTTATTGGATTCACATTGTCTAGTAGCGTCTAGACCTTCTCCTGGTGTGGCCAGAGCATGAAAGTGTCATCAACGTATCATAGCCCTATAACTGGCTTTAGAGCTATGAATTCTAATGCTATCTCTTCAAGATATTCCATGTATATGTTAGCCAGCGATGGTGATAATGGCGAGCCCGTTGCTAAGCCTTCATCCTGTCAATATATGTCTGCTCCAAATCCGAAGTTTGTTATTTGTTTTCAAAAAATCAGCATCTTCATCAGGTTATCCAGGAACGAATCCGGGGCCAGTCTGTCCCTACCTACCGATAGTGCCTTCACTGTGGGTACCTTGGCAAACTGACTCACCACATCCAGGCTCACCATCTGGTTGCATTGAATGGGAGCATCTTAGATAAGTTCCATGAAGTGAGCGGGGTTTCGAACATATGAAGGGGACTTTCCTATCAGTAGGTCAATTATATGTACAAGTAAGCGACTCACAGGGCGGCACACCGAGCCTAGGCTGGTAATAAGCGGTCTGAACGGAATACCATCTTTATGAATCTTAGAAGTATCTAAAGAAGCCGGAGCGTACAAATGGTAACAAAGATGAGAACAATAGTCTGAATAATATAGTGTAAATACTATCTCATCTCAGAAATATAGACAGTTACTGAAGGATCGTTACGGAACATATACACCAAAAATATGGAGACAAATAGAAAAGTTCTACCTGAAGCTGGCACGAATATCAAACCACCTGACATTACTACACCGATGCAGGGAACTACGACTCATCTTTGCAGGCTTGGCACCGAGACTTGCCGTCAATTCACGAAGAGTCCGTCTAGCCGCAGAAAAATGCAGGACACGCCGTACTCTGAGAACGTATCCAGGATGAAACAAAAATTACATTTCGATATCTTCTAGAGGCTCAAAGAATTCCTCAACAGGATTACTGATGAAGAAGACCAAAACAAAAATCCTTCAGATCTGGATAATAATCTGATTAATGTAAATAGTGTCTATGGCGCAGATTACTCATATTGAAAAGCCTTGTGCCACATTGTATTTTAAGTGGTGAGACAGCGAAATATCTGCATTTCTATGTAGCGATTAACGTCACTCATATGCAATCCTGACATCGTCGGACTCTCTGGCGTACACACCGTCCTTAATTTTGTTTTCTTCTATGAATGGTTTTACTCAGAAGGGATACTTGCGTAGTGTTGAGCGAAACGTTAAAGACGGTCGGAGTGTAAAACGCAAAAACCTCCGGGAATATGACAACAAGGATTAAGACAAAATTCCGAACGATGTAATTAGTTTTAATACCAACCTCATAAATATAGATAGATACTGAAGAGTGCCAGAGCATACAACAGCCGAAACGTTGTGAATACGCCAATAAAATGAGGACAACACCCGGATGATGTAAATAATGTAAATTGTTTAAAAAACATCATCTCATGAATACAGACAAATCCTGAAGAAGATCGGGCGTACAATAGCCGAAACGATTTGAAAATGGCAATATAATCAGAACAAAATTTCTAACGATGTGAATAGTGTAAATATTTTTAAAAAGTCATCACAGAAATATTTGCCAATTCTGAAGAAGGCCATACTGTACAACACCCGAAACTTCTTGAATGCAGCAATAAAGATAAGAACAACTTTACTAGCAATGTATATAGCGTAAATAGTTGCAATACCTGATCTCATAAATATATAAAGATCCTGAAGCATACACCTGACAAAAATTGAATATGGCAAGTAAGTTGAGTATAACATTACAAATGCTATTCATAGTTTTAAATAATTAAACATTTATTCATCTCAGAAATATAGACAGATTTGAAAACTGATTGATTCATCCGGGAGTTCTAAGTTATTAATATCCCCTACCGCACTTGTGGGAAAACTTTTTTGCTACTTTCTCAACTTGCATCTACGTCGTCGTCATATGTCGTCTTCTTTTAAAGTCCTATCTATACTTTCACTCTTATTAACCACTAGAATCTTAGTGACTTTTTTCTCTTCTTTGTTGGGGTGGAATGATTTGAATTACAATAAGAAAATAAGAAAAAATATAGTAAAACAGAGAAACGAAAAGCTTACAAAAACAAATCAAATGTACCGTTGAAAGTTGTCTTACATGTTCGATGAGTGATTACTTCACCTACATCAGCGAAAGTTACTTCGACTCACTTCCGTTCCCGCCGGCAATTCTAGACATATACGGCCTCTCTGCTCTAAAGTTCCGAGAACAACAACAAATTGAACGTGATTGGAACCAAGCCCGAAAGGTTATTTGTTGATAATTGCAGTGGCACTGATGGCGTGGCACACAAATGTGAGTGTCACATGATTGTTGGACAGTGAAACACGCATGCGCATATAATGACATTTGGGGGAGCATGCAGGGTGGCAGATTGGCAGGGTGGAAGGGTTGAAAATTGTGTGCACTTGTAATCTGGTTGGGATACAAGCGAACAGTAGAACATTTACGTTTTGGTTTTGTGTTGCAGCGATGATTTGGCAAGAACAAAGAAGCATTTTAATTTAAGTCGAGGTTTCGACTCAGATATTTGGCTTTAAATAAAATTACCCCCCTCTATTTCTAAACTTATAAAAAGCACCTCTCTTTCTCCTCTCTTTCTCCTCTTTTTATCTCTCTTTCTCGGTCATATATACACTTTCTCGGTCATATGTACACTACCGGCCATAATTATTAGGCCAACTCAGTATTTTTTTAAATGATGTATTCATACTACTTTTAGTACCAAGTGGATAATTCTAAATGAAAATAGAAAGTTTCTTTTGTTATTATTAATTTGCAAAATTTTACAAGGCATACAGGAAGCCTTTGCTTCGGCCAGCAAATAATATGAAGAGACCAGCATGAGCACAAGAACTGGAAGCCAGAACAGTTCATTTGATGCACATTTTATTGTGCAAATTGTGCAGTATCAACAAAAGAACTATTCTATTTTCATTTATAGTTATTCACTTGGCAATAAATACTAGAAATAGTTTGAAATACATATCTGTATATATATATATATATATATATATATATATATATATAAAGTTAGACGGTGAGGAGAGTGGATAGTGAAAGTTTTGCTGTTTCTTATTTTATTTTCCACACACACACACACACACACACACACACACACACACACACACACACACACACACACCATGAAATTAATTCACACCACGTGTATCTCAAAAAATACAATTGCGCGTGCATTCACACCTTACCATACCCTTTGGAGTCAAAAACCAGGACGGCGAACCCAAAAGCACAGCACGTGGTCAAAAATACGAATTTTCGACCAATCGGGGCTCGACATAAGAAACACACTTTTTGATCTCTCCGGTGGTTCACCGTCAAGATAAAAGGAAAGCAGAAACTTTCCAGCTCGAAGCACACAGAGGCACGGATGGCTTGGAGCACACACAGAGAGAGAATTCAGCAGTTCACACAACAGGCAGTATCACGTATCAGTGAAGATTCTTTCACCCTTTCTTTCTCTCATCTCGCTCGCAACACATCGTTCTTCCTTTCCCTCTCACATTCCCAGTTCCTTTCTTTCTTCCATTTGTATAAAAAATAATTCCTTTATTTTTTTTTACGGAAATAAACAAAAGTTTTTTTACTTTATTTGTAGTGCATTTTAATTTTTTATTAATTATTAGAGGGACTTCTTCGCCCTCTACAGCATTCAGTCTCCCAAAAAGTGGCATTGTTGTTTGTAATCAAGTAAAATAGATTAAAAACACTCTCCTATCAAATGTTCGAAGCGGCGAAAATTAAAATGTATTAACGTTCAGAGTATAAAGTAAATACAAATACATTATGTAATATAATCCAAGATATTTCTGCTCGAATATAAAACAATATCTCAATGGAAAAACAAGATGTTTATTTCTAAATAAATATGTAAATCGTAGCATCGAAATGACAGTCTAAAATAAATCAATGGTATTGTCTTTATATACTAATATAAGTTTTAGTTTTAGATTTTTCCCTTTTTACAAGGCTTGAGAACAACGCGTTTTAGGGTGTTATAGAGTGAAAGGCACGGGTTATGCGAATATAGGAGAACGATAACGGTTAACCCTAGATTCGAAAAGATTAAGTTTTTAACGATCAGGAAGCATCCACTTGACAGCGGTTTGTAAGATGGATCAGCTTTTAAAAGAGTATTTCTGTGTGTATATGATTGGTTGTAAATCTGAAAATATGTTTAATCGTCTTTAATTTAATATTTAATATTAATAGAAATAATAATGAAGTTATTTTTCTTACTTTTATGTATGATCTCAGATGTGCGTTGTGGTGAATTGTGTTTAACCATTAAATAGATTGTCTCCACTAAGTTTTGGTCTCAATGTACATTTTTATATTTACATACTATATATATATATATATATATGTGTGTGTGTGTGTGTGTGTGTGTGTGTGTGTATGTGTGTGTGTGTGTGTGCGTGTGTGTTAGTGTGTGTGCGTGTGTGTTAGTGTGTGTGTGTGTGTGTGTTAAAATATACTTTTAAGATATTCTATAGTTATGGATTAAAGTGCTCAATATCAGGGACAAAAGAGAAGTAAATATAAAACTAGACAGTGAATTATTGAATTGAACCCCCAGGTGCGACTTTTTTTTTAATGCTAAACGTCACCGTGACGCCGTGTGCACAGTTGTTTTTTTAATAGTGGATTCCAGGCAACACTAACCACATAACACAAAAAAAGCAAACAGGAAGAGAAGCAACATATGTTTCAACCCACCGTAGAACAAAAACTTAAAAGACAAACGCAGGAAAAATAGTTATTATACGTATGTACAAACATTTCCCCGAATCAAGAACTCTTCTCAAGATATTCAACAAAAACCACAATAAGTCAATAAAAAAAAAACCTCAGGAAAACAATCAAAAAACCACCTGAACAAATTAAGCACACATCTTTTTGTATTTAGTATTTGATTATTTCCCCTGTAGCAAGACGAGACTGCCACTAGCATGCAAGCTGTTACACTGAAAAAAAAATAAAGACTAGAGATAGTGGGTATTGGAGAAAGAATAAAATATTAATGGGACTCAATAAGAAAGAACATGGCAATTGATGTTGCTCTTAAGTCTTTTGAGATTGTAGTTATTAGGGAAGAAATTAAACAAAGGATTTCCTCAGGGGGAAGTACGAGAAGAAGAAGTATTGTAGTAGAAATTAAACAGAATGGAGATCCCCAGTGGGGAAGTACGAGAAAAAGGAACTAGTGAAGTTGTTTTGGAGTAGTAATCGCACTGAAGCTTATAATCATGCTTTGTCGGTTGCTAATCGGCTTAACGTACCCAAAATGTTAGAAACTTGGTAATCTTCCACTCAAAGCTGACCCCTTCGTATTCGGCTAACTACCGACCAATATCAACTGCCTAGTAGTTCTACTGAACTCCAATAGAACTCAAAAAACTTTCTAGAACTCCTATGAACTTCCCAAGAACTTTTCGAGTTAACTTCCTGATAACTCTTATTAATATAGGAGGGAGTGTCGATTATCTGATATATAGTTGTGTTTCACCATAACAGTAGTAGAAATGATGGTGGAATTTAAGTATTTCAAAGGTAAATGTGTGAGACCTAGATGGAAATCTAGTCGCAAGCTTAAATTCTAACATCTAATTACAGAATAAAGTACGATATCCCTTAAGCAGCAATGGTTTCAAGAACGATATAATATATCAAGCTACTGTGAAACCAGCAGATAATGAAGAAAAAATTAAAAAATTGTCTAACTGAAGGATCTTGAAGGTTTTGTAAAATTAGGTGATTAAAATAAAAAAAAACATTCGCACCAAAACTATTATGAAAATAAGAAAAATATCTTTTGGAAAAAATTTATTTCAGTGATTTGCTTTATAAGCGCCATGCAAATGTACCCTTTTTTAATCTGAGAACACTAACCCTAGGTATATAGTACCCAGGATTAAATTTTCAGTATCTTATTTTCTTTCCTAAATACTGTTTTACAGTTCCTATTACAAAGTTTGAAGGGCCTGCATGTAAAATATTTTAAAGAAAGATTTATATTTAATATTTTTTGATATTTTCAAAATCGGGTATGATATACCCTTGGTAAGTAGTGGTGTAACTTTAATTGATGGTTAGTGTTCCAGAGTTAAGCAACTTGTGACAGGTGGTGAGATGATCGTTTACAAGAGTGTAAAAAAGAATCTGGGTTAAGCAACATGAGCCAATTTTAGCCACCCTATAAGCAGGTCTTCATACTAAGAAATTAAGCTGGGCATCTGTTGAAATTGAAAATGAATCTCGTACTATGAGCCTCTGTAACATTTTAAAGAAGTGCTCGCAAATGAACAAATGAAATGCAGCAATTCAAGATAAAATTTCAGAATTGGCGAATGAAATTGTGTTATTTTCCATCAAGATAATAACAAACGTCACGTTTTGTGGTCCGGCAAAAATTGTTACATGTTCGCTGGGATGTGTTACCCCATCCGCTATAATGACCAGATATGGTTCCTTCGGATTTTCATTTATTCTTTCGGGTCCTTACAAAATAGTCTCATTAGCAGAAACTTTTATTCTTTGGATGACATAAAAACACCCTAATGAGTTCTTTGAAGAGAAACCACTGAATTTCTGGAAAGACAGGATCATTAAGTTGAGACGAATTGTATAAGAAAATGGTTCATATTTAGTTGAATAAATATTTAACGCATTCTTTTTTCATACGTTTCAAACCACCTGAAAAATTGCTTTGAACTTTCCGAACACGGCACTATATATATCACTTTGTTTATGCTCTGTAGATGTAGAAGCCCATAGTTCTATATATATGGCCGATCTTAGTATATAATTTTTAAAAGAAAACACCAGCGGTCCGGTTTCGTCCCCTCTCGTCAGAAATGTGAACGGAGATAAATAATGAAAAGAAAATCTGTTATGGGTGACATGAATTAACGAAAGGGGATTTTTTTTCATTTTACTAAGAGTTATTACAGCTGAAAGTTGCAAGAGACTAAGTAGAGCAAGCCCAAGCAAACAGTCCCTTTGTTTACAAAGTGAAGGTTGCCTAGACCCGATAGACATCATCTCCACAATCTTCAGATAGAACAACGTGTGTGATCAGGCCAAAATATAAAACCAGTCCACACTAACATCCGCAGCAAAACTCGAATTATTTATCAAATATATATTTATGTATCATCAGACGAACAATTCTCATTGAGTATTTTAGAAGGCACGGGTTGCAACTTCAAATGTAATAACTTTTTGTATAATCAAAGAATGTTCCCCCTTTTCGTTCATTCATGTCACCCATAACAGAATTGTTTTTCATAGTTCATCCGCATTCTGATGAGAGGGGGGGGACGAAACCGGTTGAAATGTGAATTAAAATTTTGCATAGCCCATCATAATAAAAACGTCTTACTTTTAACGCCATAATGAAATTTTGTACGATATATATATATATATATATATATATATATATTAAATCCAAAAAATGAAATGAATATAGGTAAAACCCTCAAAACCAGATCCTATTAATATTAATTTTATAAATATTAAAAAAGATCCAGGTAGAGGGATCGATGTAAACAGTATTATCTATTTACAGAGCCAATAATAGATATAGCGTTTCCTTTCATTTTTTTTTAATCATATCACCTCGAGCAAGGCGGTAACGCCACTGATGTGCAGGGGGCTACATAGGAGTGAAAACTTTGGAAAAGAGAAAACCGGAAACAGCATCTTAAACAGGAAACAAGGGATGAGCCTCTACACATGTTCAATAGACGTGGGAGGAGTGTGAACCGGGTGATAGTTCAGTCTATCTACTCCAATTGAAAAAAAAAGTGAGAAGATTGGAAAACGAAAACCGGAAACCGCATCCTAAACAGGAAACAAGAGGTGAGCCTCTACACCTGTTCAATAGACGTGGATGGAGTGTGAACCGAGCGATAGTTTAGTCTATCTACTCCAAATGAAAAAAGAAAAAGAAAAAGAAAAGAGTAAGAAGATTGGAAAAGAGAAAGCCGGAAACCACATTCAAAACAGGGAACAAGGGATGAGCCTCTTCAACATTTCAATAGACGTGGGTGGAGTGTGAACCGGGCGATAGTTTAGTCTATCTACTCCAATTGAGACAAAAAGAAAAGAGTAAGAAGATTGGAAAAGAGAAAGCCGGAAAATACATCCTAATTTTTAATGTCTTATTTCTTTGTTAACTTCCCCCCATCAACCCCATTTGTCCTTTGTTTTTCCTTTTACCCCCACCACTTCTTTTCATATTCCCCCACCACTTCTTTTCATATTCCCCCACCACTTCTTTTCATATTCCCCCACCACTTCTTTTCATATTCCCCCACCACTTCTTATTCATGTGACACGGTTACATGTTGAGTTTTGATTCTCGAACACAGACGTAATCTAAAAGTCTTCTTCTAATATTGAATCATGAATATCTGTCTCTGCACCCTTTTATGTTTGGAAGACAAATTTAATTTTTGTTTCTTAATCCCCTCTCCCACTTTTTTAAAAATTTTTTGTGTATGGATATGTTTTTGGGCTTCTTCCGTTATGTGAATTATTGTACCAGGTTTGAATTAATAATTCTTTGTTTTTGTTCGTAGCTAATGAAGTGAGACTTTTCTCGCTGAAATAGCGATTCAACGGAATGTTAATTTCAGAATCTATTAATGTATATATATATATATATATATTAATACAGGTTTCATTGAGTAATATAGACAAGTTCTGTCTATTTTGTGTAAGATCCGTTCGTATGATCTGATTAGCTTGATAGTGTTGTCATGGAAAGACGACAAGAAATCGCAATAATTGTTGATTTTTTTATCAGGTCTGAGCTTTCGGCTTACATAAGCCATTATCAAAGGATGGACATTTAATGTTCAGTGAACATAGAACATTTAAATTATTATTAACAGAGTGAAGTTATACAGAGAAAATTAGACAGGTCCATTTTTTGTGTCGCACATGGCTGTAGGCCGAGAAGGAATAGTGGTAGTGGTTTTTTGTTCAATTGAGTGTATAGTGGCATGAGGGGATTGGTCTGGGAACTGCTGCTACTATGGTGTAGGGGGTAAGTATAATAACTATGACCTCTCCTGTCGATTATAGGCATTGAAGTATGTTAGTAGAGGTGTCGAAATTTATTTTATTTAGGCTAGGTTTAAACTGTTTGATGTAGATAGCTTCTAGAATTTTAAGTTTTCGTTTATTATTTTCTTGTCTAAGTATATGCGTGTTTTCAACGAGTGTTTTCCTAAGAAGTGTGTGTTGATAGATGTGGTGTTTTAAATTCGGAATATGTTAGAATTTTCATTTAAGTGCAATGTAATTCTCCGCGAAAGCGTGTTAGTAGTATGTCCAATGTAGGTATTAAATAAATAGACAGAACCTGTTTATATTATTCAATGAAACCTGTATTAATGAAAAAATGCTGCCAAAATCTTTATTACTGAAAAGAAATCTTAATCACCACATTAACAAAATCTCAACTAGCTGAAAACCCATATAACACAATCAAGTACAACCACGGGAACGTTGAATGCTATGTAGGTTCTTTTAGTCTACGATGATTTAACTTATGATTTTAATATCGTTATTACTAATAGAACAGTAAAATATATATGGCAGGTCATACATATAATTAGGTTAAACAGTTTAACAACTCCTAGTAGTGCCAGGTTAGGGAGCATCAGCCAGGTTATGAATGCAACTTCTTCTTCTTCATGTGCCGTGTCTCTTCAAGACGTGGGCGATCAGGGACTTCCAGTTGACTCTGTCTCTTGTCGCTCTCAGTAATTTTTTTCTTGGGATCTCTTCCAAGCTCCGCTCCATCAACCATTTGCTCAGACATAACAAGTACGTCTCGCGCTGCTTTCCCCTGTCTCTTCTTCCATTTATCCGACCTGTGAGTATCAAGTTCTCCAGGCCCTCCTTCTTCATTACATATTCCAGGAACCTCATTTGTCTCTTGCTTATATTTATTCAGTTTTCTTTTCGTTTGCATCCTTTCCAAAACCTCACACGCGCTTTGCCCATGGTATTCTCAGCATCCTTCTGTAAAATCACATTTCTGCTGCCTCAAGCCTCTCTTTCATCTTTGATGAGATTGATTAGCATTCACTTCCATACAGAAGGACAGATATCACACAGCAATCCAGCACTCTTTTTTTTTTCGTTTCTAAGGAGATTTTCCTGTGTCTGTACTCTGGCTAGGTTCTGAAATGCGTCTTAGGCCATGTGAATGCGTCGTTGGATCTCTGTGTGGCATTTTCCATCCTCTGTCAAAACACTTTCCAAGTATTTGAATTTTTTATTTGTTTTATTTTAGATTCTCTAATTTGCAGCTGGCATTATTGGTCTCCTCTTTTTGCTGATGACCATGCATTCTGTTTTCTTGGGGTTTATGCTCAAACCTTTTTTCTATAGTTATCGTAACAGCGCATATAATGGTGAGATCCCGCTTGATTTCGAGGAATTGCTTAAAAACCGAAGGTTACCTTACTCTAAACTAATCTATTTATTTACTCAGGCAAAAACAATCGTTCTTCCTGAAAATTTTTATCATACATACAACAATGATAATAATATCGAAATCATTACCTATCTTCCTATAATAATATTTTCCTGACTAAAGTTAAGGTTGCCTGATTTTAAATTTTAGCTAAACTCATCTCTGCAGATTTGAATACCATAGAATGATTTACAGTATCATAGTTTAGTTGTTGGTTGGTTGTTTTTGGTTTTATGGCAGATCACCCTCGCTGGGTCATTTATTGCCAACTAAATTTTATTTATTTATTGCTAGTAATACCTTTTTCTTTCAACATTTTATTGTTCTTTATATAAGCATTGTGTCTCGCAATAATTTTTTTTCGAGTATCAAGATTCATTGCGATTTGTTTTTAAGGGCAGGGAACCCAAGTCCTACCCTGTAATATAACCCATAACTGGAGGGAAGGGACGGATTAATACCTTTCCCAAGGTTACCAGTGCTTAAGTGAATACATGGTATTCAACTGGAATTCGAACTCTGTTCACCGATTTCTTTTTTCCGAGCCGATATCCACTGCACCACAACGCACATCCCTCACTAAACGCATACAGCACCTGATATTCCCAGGCGGTCACCCATCTAGGTACTGACCAGGCTCAAAGTTGCTTAACTTCGGTGATCGAGCGAGAACCGGTGTATTCAACGTGATATATGGCCGTAAGCCCCCTAGTTTAGTATGAGCTAATTAAATGACATAAGGCATGCGGATTTGTCATCATTAGATTCACAATTCATCAGGTTCTTGACAGCTTCAATTGTCGGGGAGAAGTTAAAATTAAAAAAATCAGATAACCTTCAGCATTATTCTTTTACACTGTCATGTCCGTCCACGCTTTGACGTTGTTTAACCAGTTTTTTGCTTTGCCGTTACCGCTTGTGTCCCCTTCAACAATGTCGTGCATGACGATTTTTCAGACGGAGGGATGCTGTGTGATGTTGCCAAACCATGACGCCTTCCGATGATTAATAGTGACGAGAAGAGATATGAGTCGGCCCACGAATCTTTTGTCTTTGCCCCGTGCAAAATCACTGGTTTTGTGATCCCGTAAGAAATACGGGGGAGATTTTACAAGCATTTGCCTGGAATGCTGGACGATCTTTTCAAAAATCAATGCGTCTAAGACAAAGCTGCTGTCTGTCAATCATCACATGCAACTTCTCCTGCCTCCCATAAGCATGGAATAAGCGAGTCTCCCTGAGCTCCTCGGCCTTACCCTCTCTTCCGATCTCAAGTGGAACCATTGCATTAAGTCAATAGCTAAATCCATTGCTAGGAAGGTTGGATCACTGCGTCGGGCCAGGATGTTTTTTCCGACTGAATCCATCTTGAACATATACAAATCAACCATCAGCCCGTGTATGGAATACTGCTGTCATATATGGTCAGGCGTCCACGCTGTTTATCTCAGGGTTCTCGACAGGCTCCAAAGGAGAATCAGGAATGTGATAGATACCGACTTGCCGGTTTGACACCAGCCACTTTCTCACTGACGGGATGTTCTATTAATAATTTCATGACCTCTGCTCCGACGAACTTAAGTCACTGGTGTTCCTGGCTCAGGGGTTTACTCGTGCTATCAGACTGGGAACTGGGTCTCAACCATTCACAGTTAGATGAACCAAATTCAGCCGACACTTCTACTCCAACAGCTTCTTTTCTCGCACATCCCAGCCGTGGAACTCTCTTCCATTTTATTGCTTTCCTGACGGCTACAACCTCCAGGAATTTTAATGCAATGTCAATACCCATCGCTTAACTACTTGACTCCAGTTCTTTCTACATCAACCTGTATATCTTTTCTTTTCTCTCTACTTTTGCAATTTTCATCACACATGTATTCCCATCCTTCTCGTGGTCCTTTCTCTGACACCTCCTGCAACTGGTTCGTCTTTCTCTTTACTCTCTTCTTATCTAATATTTTTCTCTTATGTAGCCCCCTGCCCATCAGTGGTGTTACCGCCTTGCATGGGGTGAAACGATTAAAAAAAACTGAAAGCAAATGAAATATAGTTATGCAGAAGTATGTCACTGAACATGCGAGAATCGTATCACCCGAGCAAGGTGGTAATGCCACTGATGTGCAGGGGGCTACATAAGTGTAAAAAGATTAATTAGAAGAGAGCGAAGAGGAAGACGAACCAGTTAGAAAGGAGCAATAGAGGGATGAGAATGCAGGTGTGATGACAGTTTCAAAGATGGAGAGAAAGGAAAGGTTATACGGGGTGGGGAAAGAACTAGAGTCAAGTGGTTAATAGATGAGTATTGACATTGCATTTAAATTCCTGGAGGTTGTAAACGCCAAGAAAGCAAGAATATGGAAGAGAGTTCCACAGGCGGGAACTGCGAGAGAAGAAGCTGCAGGAGTTAGGAAGTGACATTTGAGGTTTCTGGGGTTTATAATAAGGAAGAAGAATTCTTATATTATCGGTGGATATTCTTCATGTAAAATTGCGTTCAGGCATGAAACATATTGTTTCGCTTTATGTTGACCTCAGTTTCCGCCTTTGTATTTTGTATTTATAAGATTTTTTGTATGCACAAGTCAATAGGCGTTAAACTCATATACAATAAAATCAATTATTTTTTAGAAAAAAATATATATGGTCAGGTTCGTTTTTATTCATAATTTTATTTCGATCTCTGTTGGGGCGCTCTCCACCTTTCCACGGAAATGGACTATTCGAATCACTAGATAAAATAGTAGTGATTATACCTCGAGGAAGGAAGTCGAGTAAGGAAGTCGAGTGAGCGAGTCAGTCGGGTATTTCCGGTATTGCACCGGAAGTGTTCTTCTACTCATTCTATCACGTCTCTACGACGATACTGTATACTAATTACCTTGTTCTGTATACTACTAATCCTCACCTCTTGTAAAAACTTCTCTTTCCTGTCAATACACCTACTTTTATACTATTATGTTGTTTTGTGTTATTTCACATAATTCTGTTAACCGAGGTAATAATCTCATTCTATCTTTCTTTTGTTTTTACTTTCAACAGCCTACCTAAGTGTCTTCATATCTATCTATCTATCTATCTATCTATCTATCTATCTATCTATCTATCTATCTATCTATCTATCTATCTATATCAATATATCTGTTTCCTTAAACGATAGGTTGATACTGACATAATTACATGTTATCAGCATTGATGTTTACACATTTCAAGCGAATGCCTTAAAGAAGAACTGATATATTTGCACAAACACGCTTTTTAGATCATTGAATACACGAAAAAAAAAACACCACTCTTATAATATAATCTATAAAAAACACGTATCAAACAACTTTTCGTCCATCTTTAACCAACCATGAAAATTGTTGCCTAAGTGCACACCATTTAAATAGTTTAAATGTATCGTGCTGCACGCAGAGTTGTACCGTACGGTCATAAATTGTTATTGTGAAAAATAAATGTTTATATATTATTTTATTTATTCCATCCAGCCAAGCAAAAATAATAATGCCACTAAGACGAAAAGGATTACAGGAAAGGGAATAAAAGTTTTGTGAGCAGAAAGGACGATAAACGAACAGGGTTTAGAAAAGTGGCGAATAAAGTTGCAATTTAATGTTTAAAATGGGAAGGGCAGTAAAAAAATCCGAAGATAATTCTACAGGAGTGAAATGCGATTAAAGTAACTATTAAAATAGAATTTACCAGTCTCCCGCAGAAAGTCATGGTAACCTACTGCGGGATAATCTTCTGCCCTTTCGACACATGATCGCCCAAACGTGTATCGTGTATGGCACTTATCTAACTAATGAGTGCTAGGAATTGAAGTTGAGGTATTGTCCGGGGAATGTTGGCTTGCTATATACGGATGCCTTAAGCATATTCTCTGTTGCAGATAATAATATATCCTGGAATTATTAATATATCCAGAAAATAACTGGCTAGTTTTGTTGTCTTCTCTTTTCATTGTGAAGTGTATCGAGGATCATATCTGAAATCATATGGTACAATAGGTTCTGGACCTCGTTCTAATGTAAACATTATGAAGGTACAATCTGCGTGTCTCAGCCATAGACTTAGCTTTGGTAATGAGGATTCTAATGGCATATCTAATGCCATCTTTGTGAACCCATGGCTAAGTTTTCATCCTACCTATATATGTCCGATCCCATTCTGAACTGTCTTCTTTGTGTACTAAATTTAGTATTTTTATTAGGTTATTATTATATGGTACGTTCTCCCTGGTATGAGTCCGATGCCATTCTCTTCCTGACTACCAATATTAACTCCATTGTATATACCTTGGTGAACAAACTCACCACTTATATGCTCACTATCTGCTTGGTTTGATGGGAGTATTTTTTGTTAATTCCACGAAGTGAGCTGAGTTTTGTATATTATTATCTTAACATTTCTAATGATGTATCAAGGAAGCGACTCAGAGTGTAGCACACAGAGCCTTGACCGTTAACAATTGGTCTTTGTAAATTTTAGGCGACTTTATGTGCGAGATAGCTAGCTGTAATATTGAGACAACTGCTTGCATGTCTCTGAAAGTTTTATATATATGCATATCCATGTATATATATATATATATATATATATATATATATATGTGTGTGTGTGTGTGTGTGTGTGTGTGTGTGTGTGTGTGTGTGATAAAGAGGGAATAAGAAACGTTTAACAATATTACTCAATTTGAAATCTTTTGAGAAGTTCCTATTTGTTATTTTCTTGTCGTCATGTCGGATTTCCTTCACACGCACACAGACATACACATCTGCATATATATCCATGGGTCCCAACCCCGGGGTAAATTAGCCCAGTTGGGTAATGAGCCCATAATTTGGGGGTAATGGATGTTTAGTTTGGGAAGAGGCAATAAACTTATGGCTAAGTTCACACTGTGTCCTTGGAATGAAAACCAAGAAACGTAGCACACTCAACGTATCAAGCGACACCCGATTAGCCCTTTCAGTCACAAAGCCAAGAATAAATAAACTAGCACAGGCAATTCAAGCTCAACCCTAACATTAAGAATAACGGCTAGGTTATGGCTACTATAACTCAATTATTATAGATTGGTACTATTGTATTGAATAATTTCCATTAACTTTGTCTGGTCATCAGTAAAAAAGGGCAGCCCAATATGCCAAATAATGATCGGGGATACTGGAATCAAGCAGGTCGAAAAATTTAAATACCTGGGAAGTGTTATAACAGAGGGAAGTGCTGAAGAGAGCAATAAGAAAGGACTACAAATAAACTGCAAAAAACAGAATGCATGGTCATCAGTAAAAAAAGGCAGCCCAATATGCCAAATAATAATCGGGGATACTGGAATCAAGCAGGTAGAAAAATTTAAATACCTGGGAAGTGTTATAACAGAGGGAAGTGTTATAACAGAAGACGGAATGTTTGACACAGAGATCCGAAGGCGAATTGGCATGGCGAAGGCAGCATTCCAGAGGTTGTGTAAAGTATTAAGAAACTGGATAATTTCGCTAGAAACAAGGAATAGAGTACTGGATTGCTATATGTTGTCAGTTCTTCAATATGGCAGTGAATGTTGGACAATATCATCAAAAAATGCAGGAAAAACTTGAAGCACCTGAAATGTAGCTATACAGAAGGATGCTGCGAATATCATGGATCGAGCATGTGAGCAATGATGAGGTCCTAGAAATGATGAAAACAAAACGAAAATTAATACTGAGCATCAGGAAGTGACAGATGAAGTTCCGGAGACGTGCAATTAGGGCTTGGAGAACCTGATACTAACAGGTCAGATACAGAGAAAAAGAGACAGAGGAAAACAACGGATAACATATTTAAAGGACCTAAACAGTTGGATGATGGGACAAGGCTTGCATGGTGTAATAGGAGAAGGCGTGCTAACAGCCACCAGGGATAGGGAGACGTGGAAAGCCATGATCGCCTACGTCCTGAAGAGACAGGGCACATAGAAGAACGTTTTCATTCATTATTGTATGACCGTAATAGGTATTTGTTGGTATGGTTAAACTTGGTCATAATTTCTACTCTTTCATTTAGTACAATATGATAATATTGAACACTTTTAATACTACTGTGTACCAATATGACCATAAACTAAAGAATTAAATAATTTTATATACTGTTCTGTGCAAAAAATTGAGACAAGAACTATTTTGTCTTTTATGTGGTGTCAAAATAAAGTTTAAATCACCTCTGTTCTAACATTTTTGCACACTATCGGCAGTGTGCAAAAGTATTAGGACAGGGGTGATTTTCCCAAAAACCTCACTGAAATTCAAATACAGGGTGAATAGCTGAGTAAATTGCTAATAAATTTTGATTATTTAAAATTAGGCGTAAAAATGTATTAAAAAGAAGTTATATTTAATTTTTCCTATTTTCTGTTAAACAAGTTATTTTGAAACTACTCATTATTCTATTATCCTTGGACTTGACTGACATTTTTCTTGTTTGGGAACAAATACAAGCTGCTTGGCAGGAGATACCTTTAGATACATTAAAGAAGCTTGTGATGTCAATGCCTGACAGAATGAGGGCTCTAATCAAAGCAAAAGGCTATTATATTAAATATTAAATTTATTTTGTAACACGTATTTTTTCTTGTTGAAGCATTTGTTGAGTAAATCTAATAAAATTTCTATAATTAAATAATTTATTTTCTGTCAATTTGCCTCATAAAGTTCTTGTCCTAATATTTTGCACAGTACTATATATATATATATATATATATATATATATATATGTGTGTGTGTGTGTGTGTTTATGTGTGTGTGTGTGTGTGTGGTTGGGTGGGTGTGTTTGCATAGAACCGTGTGTTTCACTGTGTACATGAGAGAGAAAGAAAGAGACGTAATTACAATGAAAGTCAGAGACATTTTTATACTCGCCCATTTTAGATGTCTTCGCTAAAAATAAGTCGGATGAAATGTTTGCTATAAAAAGAAAAAAAAAACACGTATTAAACTTTGAGGGCACAAAAAAGGAATAAATCAATATGTATTTTAACGACCACACATCAAAATACGCCTTTTTTTTTTGTAAAAGTTAGGGGATAATATCTCAGTAGTCCTTCGTATATAGATATATATGTTTCTTTTGTGTGTTTCCTTGTTAGATATTTTGAATGGATGTCACTGTCATAATTCTGTCTGTTGCAATGTGTTCCAGATGAGTCGGGTTGATATATCCAGCCTGTCTTTACACGAAATGTTTTAATTTAACTCAAGGCTGAGAGGAATCAATAATATTAAGAGATTTGATGGACTGAATTAATCGTGTTACTTACAAACCCCCACGAATGCGCAAAGCAAAAAAATGAAAAAAGGAAAAATTAATTCAGTGAAAGTGGGGCATAAGTAATTGGTTTGACGAGGATAGATTCCCATTTTATGCCTAGATGAGAGAGGGCAGATGAAGCTTATAAGAATGTACGATGGGAAAAAAAGAAAGAAAAGTATAAATGAGAAAGCGATAGAGAGAAATAGAAAAAAAAAAAGAAATATTTTAAAAATAAACAAGTTTAGAGAATAGGGGAGACAAGGAATACATATATAAACTGTTGGCGTTTGTATCGGAAATCATTAACAAGAAGAAAAAGAATGTGCGGAAAAAAAAAGAAAAATACAGAAAAAATTAAGAAAGAAAAACTAAAAAAGAAATAAATAAAAAGAAAGAAACAAAAGAAAGACAAAAGAAAGAATAGTAAAAAGAAAGACAGAAAGAAAGAAAGAGCGGAAGAAGAGAAAGAAAAAGAAAGAAAAAGAAAGAAAAAAGTACGAATTTAAAAAAATTTAAAATCGAAATAAAGAAAAAGAAAAAAAGAAACTGAAAGAAAAGAAAAAAAGTAAAAGTAAGTAAGAAAAAAAAAGATAAAAAAGAAAAAATCAAAAAGAAAAAAAAAGAAGAAAAGGCAGAAAGAGCGGAAAAAGAATGAAAAAGAAAGAAAAAAAAGAAAGAAAAATTAAAAGGAAAGAAAGAAAGAAAGAAAAAACGAAAGAACGAAAGAAAAAGAAACAAAAAAACAAAAAGTATCAAAAAGAAAGAAAGAAAGAAAAAAGGAAAAAGAGCGGAAAAGAAAACAAAGAAAAAAGAAAAACAGAAAAAAAGAAACGAAAAGAAAGAAAGAAAAAAGAAAGAACAAAAGGAAAAAGAAAAGAAAAGAAAAAAGAAAAGAAAAGAAAAAAGAAAAGAAAGGAAATCGAAAAGAAAGGAAATCGAAAAGAAAGGAAATAGAAAAGAAAAGAAATAGAAAAGAAAAGAAATAGAAAAGAAAAGAAATAGAAAAGAAAGGAAAAAGAAAAGAAAGGAAAATAAAAAGATAAATTAAAGCGTAAAATTGAAGAAAAAGAAGAAAGCTTTTACTTCGGGTTGAAAACAAACATGGATGATATAAATGACAGAATCCAAAATAAAGAAAAAGAAAAGAAATATGATAAATAAAAAAAGAAAGGAAAAAAATGTGGAAAAATAATAGGAGCTGAAAGAAAAAAGTAAAAAAACGTAAAGAATGAAGAAGCAAAAATGCAAACACAATAAAAAACTGAGAAAAAAAAAACGAATTCAGCAAAAACAAATCAATCGAGGCTGGACTGTGAGATATGAAAAGGAATTACATAAAATAAATAAAAAAAGAAACAATGAAAGAAAGAATGAACTTCTATTTCTATGGGCTCTGTCCTTCAAGACGTAGGCGATCATGACTTTCCACCTTTCCCTATCCCTGATGGCTCTTAGCACGCCTTCTCCTGTTATATCATGCAATCCTCGTTCTGTCATTCACCTGATTAGGTCCTTCAAATATGTTATCCGTTGCTTTTCTCTGTTTCTTTTTCCATCTATCTGGCCTGTTTGTATCAGATTCTCCAAGCCCTCCTTTCTCATTGCGTGTCCCAGGAACTTCAGCTGTCTCTTCCTGATACTCAGTATTAATTTCTTTTTTTTCCCATCATTTTCAAGAAAGAACTAAAGACAACAATAAATAGAAAAAAGTATGAATGAATGAAAAGACATAAAAGATGAAAAAGCATTAAAAATCAAAATTCAACAAAAAGTTAAGTCGGGTTAAAAATATCAGGATGACAGAAGCAAGGAAAAATACAAAAGCCATCATAAAATGAAAGAAACAAAATCAGCAAAAACAAGTAATTAAAAAATAAAATAGAAAACAATCAAACAAATACGTAAAAAATGGTAAAAATTATGAGAATGACAAAAAAGTGAAAAAGAAAAATCTAAATTAGTCAAGCTAAAAAGAAACAAAAGTAATACACGAAAGTAAAAAGAAAGAAGTGAGAGGTGAAACGAGAAAAGAAAATTATTTATATTCAAGTGCCATACGTCATACGAGATTAGGCGATCATGTCTCCAAAGAGATATTACTGAATGAGCAGGAAATTTTACCTCAGTAGCTTGTCATTACTTTCTACGACAGTAAATGCCAACCAAGTCTATAGAATCAAACGTCTTGTTATTCAACCCACAGCTGAAGTGAGAAAAGGGGAATTATATCATATTATTATATCAATCAGTTAATCAGTGAAACACAATTGGGCGATCATATCTCGAAAGAGACATGACTGACTGGGCAGAAGATTATCCCGCAGTAGTTTGCCATTGCTTTCTGCGGTAGACTGGTTGCCAGCCAAGGCTATAGAACCCAATCTGTCCTGTTATTTGACTCATAAGTAAAGGGAAAAGAAATCTATTATATTATTATGTAGTAATTAGTGGGGGTTCGGTTTATTACTTTATAACAATAGAATGCCAAACCCAATTTATGTCCAGTTGAAGCTTTAATTATGTTTCCAAATATTATTGTCAGTTAATCAGTTAAGTGCCATATGTGATACACGTTTGGTCTTCCGAGATATGAGGGACTAGGCAGAAACCTTTCACGTATTAGGTTGCTGTAACTTTAATCGGTGGACTTGTTAACAACAAGGCTATATAGCAAAATCTCCATGGAGGGAAGATGAGGATTAATACTTTTCCCGAGGGTATTTGCGCGTAAGCGAATGCAACGATTTCAACTGGAATTCGAACTCGGCTCCCCAGTTTCTCTTTTCGAGTCGATATCAACTGAACCAGAACATATATCTTCTTCTTCTATGTGCCCTGTCCCTTCAGGACGTAGGCGATCATGGATCTCCACGTCTCTCTATCCCTTGTGGGTCTTAGTATGTTTGCTCCTGTTGCTCCTGGCAACCCCCGTTCCGTCATCCACCTGATCAGACTCTGCAGATATGTTATCCGCTGCCTTCCTCTGTCTCTCCTTCCTTCTATCTGTCCAGTCAGTATCAGGTTCTCCAGGCTCTCCTTCCTCATTGCGTGTCCCAGGAACTTCAGTTGTCTCTTCCTGATGCTCAGCATCAATTTCCTTTTTGTTGCCATTCATTCTAACACTTCGTCGTTGCTTGCATGCTCAGTCCACGATATCCGTAGCATCCTTCTGTAGAACCACATTTCGGCCGCTTCCAGTTTTGTCCTCATTTTCGATGATATTGTCCAGCATTCACAGCCGTACTGAAGAACTGACATCACGTAGCAGTCTAGCACTCTTTTCTTCGTTTCTATTGAGATCTTCCTGTGTGTTAGTATTTTGCTCATCTTCTGGAACGCGTCCTTTGCCATGCCAATTCGCCTTCGGAAAATAAAAAATAAAAAATAAAACTATGGTTTCACAAAGATAGCATTAGAGATGCCATTACAATCCTCGTTACTAACTCTATGGCTGAGATACACAGATGATAACGTCATACTCTGTCTACACGAGAACGAGGTCCAGAACCTACCGTACTATATGATCTCACATATGATCATCGATACACTTCACAAGGAAAAGAAAAGACAAAAAAACTAGCCAGTTATTTCCTGGATATATTAATAATTCCCAGATATATTATTATCTCGAACAGAGAAAATGTTTAAGACATTCGTATACAGCGAGCCAGCATTCCCCGGACAATACCTCACCTTCAATTCCTACCACCCATCAGTCAGTTAAGTGCCATACACGATACAAGTTTGGGCGATCATGTCTCGAAAGAGAAATGACTGACTGGGCAGAAGATTATCTCGCAGTAGGTTGCCATTGCTTTCTGCAGTAGACTGGTTGCCAGCCAAGGCTATAGAACCCAATCTGTGTTTTTATTTAACCCATAACTGGGGGGAAGAGACGGATTAATATTTTTCCCAATGGTATTTGCGCGTAAGTGAATGCAATAAATTCAACTGGATTTCGAAGTCAGCTCTCCGATTTCTCTTTTCGAGGTGATATTAACTGAACCAGAACGTATACAGACTTAATAAATAAAAATATTTAAAAATAAAGATTGTCGATGATTGAAAAATAAACGGAAAGAAAAATGAGAAAAGATGTTCGAAATAAATATATAAGAAAGGAAGAGGTTATTAAATTAAAGACAGACGAATAAAGGTCATTCAATAAATAAGGTGAATTTTTCGGTATAAGGACTTCTAATACAGATAGAAGCTTACTTTTTATTTTTATTTTTCAACGTAGTCTCCCAGCAGTGTCACACACTTTTCCCAGCTGTGCAAAAGCTTCCGTATTCCCTCAGCGTAAAAATCTTTGGACTCAACAAATCGCTCACAGCACTTTCAACTTCATCGTCACTTTCAAAATTCGTGCCACTCGTGAACGCTTTCAAGGGACCAAACATGTGAAAGTCCGAATGAGCAAGGTCTGGGCTGTAAGAAGGATGAGGGAGCAGTTCCCAGCCCAGTTCGTTGATGGTCTGCACCGTTTGGGCTGCTATGTGAGCTGACCTTCGAGTGGATCAGGTCATCATGTACAATTTTGTGTGCTGTCCCAGCAGATAGGCTAAAAGTATTTGCTGTGTCATCCACTGTCACCCACTGTCAGACAAAATGATGTCATTGACTGATTCTATCACCTCAGGAGACCTCACTTCTGTAGACCTCCCAGGTCTGTCTTCATCCTCAACACTGCTCCGTCCTTCTTTAAACAATTTAGCCCACTTGTAGACATTTTTTGGCTGAAACATGTGGCACCATCTGGTTTGCACCCTTCAGCAACCAAAAACTTGATAACTGACCTCTGTTCAATCCTGGAGTATGCTTCTTAGTCGGCCATCTTTGTTAATATTCAAAATTTTCAAACTTTTTTTCAATCTGCAAAAACTTTAAATTCCTTTGAAAAGTAAAGGAAAAAAATAAAAAAAGTAAGATTTTATCAGTATTTGAAGTCCTTATACCGAAACATTCATATTATTTATTGAATGATGCATGGAAAACAACAACATTAGCCAAGAAATGAAAACGGAAATAACAAAACAGAATAATGAACAAAAAAGCAAAGACTGAAACAAAAAGAATTTAATAAGACATTGGTTATATAATTGGTTTGATCAAAAATGTGTAGGGACCAGTGCTATAAAAAGTAAAGTACAACACAACAAAAGTAAAGTACAATTCGGTATTTATTCTCCTTAGAAGTAGTCCCTTATTAAACCGACACGCTTAATCATTTTATGGAAGCATTACGAGATCATTTTTTAGAAAGCGAGCAGCAACGCATTCTTTTGGATGTCCTCAACGTCTTGAACTGCTGTTACTTTATGTATGACTAGCAGTATAGCCCGGCGTTGCTCGGGTGTATTGAAAGCTTTCAAACTAATCCATGGTCCTGGAGCTCAGATACAGCCTAAAGAATATTTGTGTGAAGTTTGGTGTGAATCGGATAAAATTTGTGGATTTGTATAAAGGACATACAGACAGATAAACAGACACACACGCAAACACCTTATCTTTTATGTATATATATATATATATATATATATATATATATATATTATCAATTTTCTGCACTATTGTAAGAACTGCAACCTTGAAGCTTCTGAATATAGTTTCTTATGTCTTTTTCTATGAGTGTATCAAATTTGAATAAAATCGGAACACATCTTCTATAACCCGATTTTTTCGATTATCGATTTTTGATATTTATCGGGGGTACCTCGACACAAATCCTAGCTAAGAACACTCGCAGACGCTTATAGTACAACTGTGTAAATTTTCAAGAAAATCGGTTCAGCCGTTTTGGAGTCTATAGGTAACGGACACACACACATATATACACACTCACACAGACAAAGTTCCATTTATATATACGTTTAGATAGATTTTATTTTTTAGGAGAAAAGTCACAAGGATCGAAATCAAACCTTGGAAATATTGCATTTAGTCCAAAACAGCTGCACTAAGAATAGTCACAGATGAAACTTTGTACCTTGATTAGAAGACTACACTCTACCCATTTTCCTTTGTTATGACTGAGTGCTTAGGCGCGACTGATATCAACCTGTGCCAAGCCGCTTTACTTCGCGAATTTTAGCTCTGTTACTGGCAGATGGTCACTTCCGCAATCCGTACTTGGGTAGGCTTTGCAGTGAAGGACTGCATTTCTGAATCTCTTGTTGATAGAAATTTGGACTTCTCCATGTCCATAGTCTGCTTAGGTGCTCTTGTAACCAGGTGTTAGTTATTATCTGGTCATCCAGAAAGAGACAAATGAGGTTCCTGGGACACGTAATGAGGAAGGAGGGTCTGAAGAACTTGATACTCACAGGTCGGGTAAATGGAAGAAGAGATAGGGAAAAGCAGCTCGAGACGTACTTGTTAGGTCTGGGTAAATGGTTAACGGAGCAGGGCTTGGAAGGGATACCAATAGAAAAATTATTGAGAGCGACAAGTGACAGAGCCAAGTGGAAGTCTCTGATTGCCTCCGTCCTGATGGGACACGGCACATGAAGAAGAAGAACAGAAGGCCCGTTACGGCTTTGTCAGATCTCTTACACATGAAGTAAAAAAAAATAATAAACGAGAAATGAAGGAATGAATTAAAGAATGAGTCGGGAGCAGAAATAAAGAAATATGTCTTCGTACATTTCATTCTTGTTGAACCAATCGTTGAAACAGTATATTGATTAAAAATCAACTGATTTCTAATTTTTCTTTAATGTAATACACTTCATTGCCAATAAACGGGTTCTACTCGGCTTTGATATTTTTTTATAAAAGGAAGCTTGATAAAGAAACATTTATTGATTTAACACCATTAAGAAATTAAGAGTAGTTTTTTTTCCCTCTCGCAGCATTGTTCTGCATGACGCTTTCATTCTCTTAGACTTTGTTTTTGAATTACATTTTTATGCATATTTTCTTCTACTCCCGTTTATTTTTTTATTCCTAATTCAAATTTTACTCATATTTAAATCTTTTTTTTTTTTTGCTTATTTCTTTCATATATAACCCCGATTTGTGCACCTCGACATAGAATAACGGTTATCAAGCTTCGTCTGTTAGAACCCTAACTCGTGACCATCTACTTTCGGCTTTGTGCCACTTCAAAGCGGCGCTTCGAAAATAAAGTATTTTATACACTTCTTTATTCAGTCAGTCAGATGAGTGCAATACACGATACACGCTTGGGCGATCACTCCTGACTGGGCAGATGATTCTCCCGCAGTAGGTTGCCATTACTTTCTGCGGTAGATTGGTTGTCATCCAAGGCTATAGAACCCAGTCTTTCCTGTTATTTAATCCATAGCTGGAAGGAGAAGCGTGGGATTCATACCTTTCTTAAGGGTATTAGTGAGTATCTGAATAGAACGCACTCAACTAGAATTTGGACTTGGCTATCATTAATACGATTTTATCTCACTTTCCTGCTTTTTTCTTTCATATATTTTCTTTTAGATATAAGTAAATTTGTCTGCCATTTTTCTCTATTCAGAGTTTAGCCTTTAAGAAGAGTGCGTATAAAGATTAATCCCAGCGAATTCGTATATGTATTTTGTCCTTATATCGTTTTTACTTCTCAGCATGTTGTACAATTGTGAAAATCTACCATGATTTCAATGATACAATGTACAATATCTTTTATCCATATTGAGAAGAAAATAGGAAAATGTTGAGAAAAAAAAATTAAAAATGGTTTTAGAAAATAAACAAAAATTTAAAATAACTCATCTGTATTATGTATAAAAAGAAATAAATAAAAAAGAAAGTTTTTTTTTAATCGTTTCACCCCAAGCAAGGCATTCCACTGCCACTATTGCGCTTGGGGCTACATAGGGGAAGGTAAATAGAAAGAGTGGTTAAATATAGGACATGTCAGAAAGGGGGTGATAGGTAGTTGGAAGAAAGGGAAGAGTTTTTGAAAGAATGGAAGCGAGTTAGTATGTTAGGAGGTGTCTATTGACCTTACATTTAAACTCCTGGAAATTGTAGCCGTCGGGGAAGCAGTCATGTGGAAGGGAATTTCACAGTCGGGAAGTGCGAGAAAAGAAACTGTTGGAGTAGAAATTGCGGTTGCATTTTATCGGTTTCACTGTAAAAGGGTGGGATCTAGTTGCTAATCTAGTATCTCGTTCAAATACGTATTTAGGGGGCACTAGTGATCTAAGTTCATCGGAGCAGAAGCCATGAAAGTATTTATAGAAGAGACACAGGGAAGCCACGTCGCGCCGGTGAGAGAGAGAGACTGCAGGCGGTCTGCCAAGTCAGTATCGATCACATTACAGACCCTCCGCTATACCTTATCAAGAAGCCCGAGGAGAATAGCAGGGGCACCCGACCAGATATGGCAACAGTATTCAATGCACGGGCGGATGTTAGATTTATAAATGTGCAGGATAGATTCAGTAGGAAAAAACCTCTGGGCCCTGCACTTTCATAGCAGCGGATTTAGCAATGGATTCGATATTGTCATTCCACTTGAGGTCCGCTGAAAGTGTGAGACCAAGGAGGCGTAGTGTTTTACTCTCTGGGAGGCAAGCCTGGTCCATAAAATAGATAAATAAACAAAAAAAGAAAAAAAGAAATAGAAAAAGAAGTAGAGTGAGATGTGAAACTGGGAACAAGACGAAGGGAAAAAAAAAAGAGAAGAAAGAAGCAGAAGTATAATTGTAACAGGGAGGGGCGAAAAGAAGACCTTAAACAGGAATGTAGTAGTAGTAGTAGTCGTCGTCATAGCAGTAGTAGTAGTAGTCGTCGTCATAGCAGTAGTAGTAGTAGTAGTAGCAAGAAAAGAAAAAAAAAGAAGTAAACGAAGGGAAACGATAATGAAAAAAAAAGAGAAATAAGATCTGAAGCAGTAAATAAAAAAGAAGAAGAAGAAGAAGAAGAAAGGAAACAAATAAGAGAACAAGATGAAGAAAAAAATTAAAATAAATTTTAAAACTGATTAGTAAGAACCGTTTGAGTTTTGTTTAACGGTACATCAACCTCTGTGGGTTATTTAATGCCAAAAAGATAGGGTTTTAAGGTATTTTTATGCTCGGTTACGTTGAGAATGTTGAATTAGTCAGATTTTGATGAATTTGTTTTATTTTTAGATAACTGAAGATATCTTGTAGTTTTGTATTAAAAATGTGTTGCTGGTAATAATTTATTTTTCTTTTAAAAATGTAGTTTTCTATAAAAGTCGATTTTTATACTTTCATAATGTTTTCACCATAGTTTGGAGCGGGTTAACTACTTGCTCATAGCTGGGACCCTAACAGGTGCTACCACACCGGATCAGGATAGACCTGGGAACAACAGCAATTAAGAGGTGGTTCATGCTCCTCCTTGCTGCCGGATGCAGTTTACCGTCATACCAAGGACCGATCAATAAGAAAAAAAATGTAAAAACATAAAAGATGAAGCTTAAAAGAAATATGAAAAATAATTTAAAAGGAATAAAGAAGAATGAAAAAGAAAACTAGGCATGAATGTCATTGACTGATTTCAAGGTCAATAATAAGAGACTAGTATTAGTATATATATGCATATAAGTATCATTAAATCTTCCTATATATGTAGATGTGTTAACGTAATATGTAGAAGACAGTAGTTTTAATCAATTTAGATAATGTCTCTTTCCCTCGTTTATATCCATGTAGACGCATTCAAGGTGTTCTTTGATCCTGGGCATGACGGTAAACAGCATTTGGCATCAAGGAGGCCTTGGGAGGTTGTTAGGAGCATAGAACCACCTCATAATTGCTGCTGTTTCACACTGGTCCGGAGTGATGGCATCAGTTAGGGTCTCAGCTATGGGCAAATAGCTATTCCCCAAACTGGTGTCAAAATACTGTAAAACTAAAAAAATACATTTTTATAGAAATATATAGATAAAAATAAACTTTTATAGAAAATATACATTTTTGAAGAAAAAAAATACCAACAAGTCTTTTGAAGGAAAAAAATATTCTCAGCAAAACATTTTTGTATACAAAACTAGAAGACATTTTCAGTTTTCTAAAATAAAAAATAAAAACAAAAAAATTTCATTAAAATCTGATTAAATCAACTTTCTCACTATAACCGAACATTATAAAAAAACACACCAGAGGTTGATATGCCGTTAAACAAAATCTCAAACTCAAAAGATTTTCTTTCTCACTGACTGAACCCCAGCTGTATATACAGATAGCAATTTTTGTTCAGACGTGGGCGACAGTTTGAAGAAATGACATTGATTAACGCGAATTTTAACAGATTTACGCAGCACGGAGATAAACAACCAATCAATTTACTCAACAAACATTCGAAAGAGTAAGTTAAATGTTTAATCAAACAATTACATTTGGTCATGTCTCAAAATTACATTTTTAAATTCTGGTGCTTAATAGAAACATTTTAATTCTGTTCTCATTGAATTTTACAAAGTTTTGAATAACTTGTGGGAGAATAGGGTAAAAATTGAGCATGAAAAAAGGCAAATTACTTTTTTTGGTTCTGTTATTGTTGGGCAAGATTGAGTCAAAAGGAAACATACGAAGTGAGTTTGAGTAAACAGATGGCATAACAGAGTTTAGAAGAAATAACAGAAATATAAGATTTATAAGTTATTGTAATCTATTTCGCTACTATCTTATGAGATAGTACCGAAACACAACAGCTTTTGTTTTGCAGTAAACTATGTTTTTTAATATAAACTTATAATAAAAAAGTACCATATATATATATATATATATATATATATATATATACATATAGTGTCATCCGCAGACAGATCTGTTTCGCCGTATCACAGCTCATCAGTACGGTTAGACTCCGATTGCTTTTTTACCTAGGATTAAAACCCGACCGAAATGGCGTCAGTCGGCGACTCTACCCCTGGGATATATATATATATATATATATATATATATATATATATATTGTAGTGATCGGGAAGAGATCATGTTGGGAGTACGTTCCCCCATGGCTTCGTTCACAGGAAAAAAAGTGAATTGTTTTCGAAAAATAATAATTAAATAGATATTGAAATGATTTTATTATGACATTAAGAATTGTATTAAAATATGATAATATTAATAATAATAATAATAATAATAATAATAATAATAATAATAATAATAGTGCAGTGATGTTTTTTTTTTCGTTCAACGGCCGTTACGTCCAAATTTGTTTTTTCAACCAGCGTCTCTCTCTTTGAATTTTTCTATTTCTCAATATGAAATTCTGTTTTAATATAAACAGGAATTTTTCTTTAGATATTATCGATTTTTTTTTAACAAAGCATGAATCTTTTTTTTTCTTAACATAAACATGAATTTTTCTTCATATATTATTTAATTTAATTGAATTTTTTTTTTATGAAATTCTGTTTTATTTTAATCTGTCTGTTTGTTCTTTAAATGAACCTAAATAAAATCATCCGTATTATATTTCCTTTACCTGTCGATATTTCGTCATTTTTTTTTAACTATTATAATTTTCTTAAAAACAAAAAACAAAACAAAACAAGAAAATAAATTAAATCCGATGACAAACAATTTCTACGGTATTATTTTATAGAAAGTCTACGTATTTATTGATATATTTATTTTTATTTATTTATTGATTTAATTTACTTATTTAATTTATCTTATTATGATAACCCTATTTTTGACCAACGACTTTATTGAAAAAATAAATGAATATAAAGTGGACTAACAAATTATTACATTCCTTTTTTTAAATCTCAAAGCACAAATAAATTAAACGTATGTCAACTTTTTTCCATTAATTTTTTTTTTTAACAAAATACTCTAGTAGTGATGTTTTGTTTCGTTGAGCCGTTGCTACCTCAAAGGTTTTTTTTTTTAACCAGCGTCTTTCTCCTTGAATTCCAATCGCGTCTATGTCAGCTGTCGCTTGGCAGCCCATTTAGGAGAAGGAAAACTCCGAACAACAACCCGCAAGCAACTCAAGGTGTTAATCATGCCGAGGAGTGAATGGCTACTGCGTTATGAGGTCACAAACGATCCCCTACAGGCTTCGGGACCCTGTTTGTAAAAGACCGTTACCCAACGTGCCGGGCAACTTTGGGTGGACTTTTGGACCCGTGCGTCACTCGTGGGAAAAAAATGAGAAATATAAATATAAATAAAAAGTCCAGTATGGCTCTTCCAGTGGATAAACAGGGAGCCTGTCCTTCAGGATGGAACTTACCTAAGGTCGAAAAATCTGCCATAGGAACAAACTCCTACACAAAGAATGAATCTTCAGGTCCCCACAACCAGGATAATCCTAATGATGGTCCTGAAAATTCTCCAGCTAGATCTACAACCGTATATTTAAAGAAAGAAAAAATAAAATGGTCTCGTGAGGAGTACAAAGTCGTTATGACTGCATTTCATGAAGCGTTACTCAAACCTCAAAAAAACATGACTCGCCAAACATATGACATTTGGCGTGAAAAAGTTGGTCAAGCAAATAGAAAGTATATTGACGAAAATAAATTAGCCAATTTACGAAGGTACATTATTCGTAATAACCGATTGACAGAGGCTGAAATTAATGAAATTAAAAGAATTGTAACAAGAAGAGTCGAATCAACAAAATATGAAAAGGAACCGGAATCAGAATCAGAAATAAAAAGTAATAACATCAAACAAACCACATGTCATAATGTAGAAACCGTGAAACACACAAATCACTGCGAAGGTAATACTGTAAATTTAAAAGTGCTGGAAAGGTGTGATCTGAGTCAGTTAAAAGACGAAAATAAAACGAGTTCAGAACACATCGAACATAATTATTTGACGGAAAATAAGAACAGGATACAGGAAGCCAAGCACGAAATAAAGAACCATCTAAGTCAAATACAAAATATTAGAATGGAAGAACGAGAACAGCTCCCAAAATTACAACCAACAATGCATAACCTCCGAACTATTAAACTCTACAATGCAGCACTCAAATTAATCTTGGATGAAGACACTCATACAAATCTCATTGAAGCAATATATGCATCAGCAATAGCAGCAACAAAAAATTGAACATCAAAATAAAAACAAGGCAGTCCCGCAGACATGAAGATCCACCTTGGAAAAGAAAAATAGAAAAAGAAATCGAACAACTTAGAAGTGAACTATCAGTACTGGATGAACTGAGTAGAGGAATAAATGTAAGAACTAGGAAAAGCAGAAGAGTCGAAAGAAAATACAACATTAGAAATGAAAATGAAGTCTTATCAACTAAAAAAAAAATAAAGCAAAAAATCCAACTGAAGGCTCAAAGAATAAGAAGCTATGAGAAACGAGCAAGATTTTACAGACAAAACAAGATTTTTCAAACCAATACAAAGAGATTTTACAGGGAAATAGGTAAAAAAAGAATTGAAGTGACAGCCCCCCCCAGAATGGAAGAAGTTACACAGTTCTGGGAAAGGATATGGGCTTGCCAGCAAGGAAGTACATTGGATTGCACAAGAGATAGAACGAATGAAAAATAAACCAGAACAGACATGGGCTGGAATTACAGAAGAGGATATTAAATTTGCACTAAAAAAAAGCACACAATTGGAAATTCCCAGGTATAGACAAAATTCCTAACTTTTGGCTATATTATTTAAATACAGCACATAAAAAAATAGCCAAAGAACTTCAAGAAATGGTTGACGATTCCACTAAAATTCCTGCATGGATGACCAAAGGAATTACATTTCTTCTACCCAAGAATGGTGACACAAACAACCCGAAAAACTACAGACCAATTACATGTCTTCCGACAACATATAAACTATTAAGATCTATTTTAACAAAACAGACATATTTATTCTTAGAAAGAAATGACATGATACCGCTTGAACAAAAAGGGTGCAAACGTGGCTGTTATGGATGTAAAGACCAATTGCTAATTAACAAAATGATCCTGGAAAACTGCTACAGTACAAAGAAAAATCTTAGTACTGCCTGGAAAGATTATCGAAAGGCATTCGATAGTGTGCCACGTCCCTGGATTTTAAAGACTTTAAATATATACAAGATATCGCCCGTCATCATCAATTTCATCAAACAGTGCATGTCTATATGGAAAACAACCCTTTACCTCAATCATATAAATGGAACCTATAAGTCTGATGAAATAAACATCAAAAGAGGTATATTTCAAGGTGATTCTTTATCTCCCATACTATTCTGCATATCATTAATAGCCCTAACCAGTCAATTTAATAAGACAGAATGTGGTTATAAAATAGGCCAAAAGAAAATAAGCCGTCTATTTTACATGGATAACTTGAAGTTATATGCTAAGAATGATAATGAGCTGGAAGGTCTTCTGCAAACTGTAAGATGCTTCAGCGAAGATATTGGAATGAAATTCAATTTGAATAAATGTGCTAAAGCTACAGTTTTACGTGGATCAATACAAGAAACATCCTCAATTAGCCTAGACCCTGCTGTAACAATAAAAGAATTGAAACCAGAAGAAGCTTATAAATACCTAGGTATAATTGAGAGTGAAAACATTCACCATAAAAAAAATGAAAGAAATAGTGCGTAAAGAGTACTATAGAAGGCTGCGAATGATATTAAAAACTGAATTAAATTCACAGAACAGAGTTATGGCCATTAATAGCCTTGCAATCCCAGTTGTCCAATATAGCTTCAACATCTTAAACTGGACTCTAAAGGACATCAGGCGAATGGATTCTAAAACAAGAAAGCTTCTTTCTAAGCATAAGATGCATCATCCAAAGGCTGATGTAGACCGTCTATACATACCCCGTAAAGAAGGTGGAAGAGGTCTTATTCAGCTGGAATTGTCATACAAGACAACAACTATTGGCTTACTAACATACATAGAAACAACAAAGGATTGGATGATACAATTAGTAAGGCAATATGAAGAAAGAAAGAAAAAATATTCAATAATAAAAGAAGGCAGTAACTACAAGCAAGATTTACATTTAGTAGATTCTGTAGAAAAGCAAAACAGAAGCCAAGAACCAACTATTGTGGCAAAAAATATGAAAATGAAAGCCAAATATAAAGCTCTTGAACAGATGAAACAGCGCTGGCAAGACAAACCTCTGCATGGCCAATATCCAGAACGTGCCAATAAATTCAATGTTGACAAAGTTAATACTCATCGATGGTTACGTGCATCTGGATTAAAGTCTGAAACTGAAAGCTTTATTCTTGCAGCATAAGACCAAAGTCTTTTCACTAGAAACTTTCAGGCAAATATTATGCATAATAATATGGATCCAAAATGCAGGTTTTGTGATAAGCACCAAGAAAAAATAGACCACCTAATCTCAGCCTGTTCTGTGCTTGCCCCAAATGAATATAAAAATCGCCACGATAGAGTTGGGCAATATTTACATTGGGCAATGTGCAAACATTATGGAAAATCTGTAAACAAACACTGGTATGAACATCACCCAGCACCGGTTACAGAAATAGAAGATGTAACCATTCTATGGGATTACACCATCTACACAGACAGAAAAATTGAAGCAAACAGGCCAGACATTATTGTTAAAAACCAGAAGGAGAAAACTTGTCTATTATTTGATATGGGTTGTCCAGCGGATTGTAACATATCAATCAAGGAATTTGAAAAACTGTCAAAATATAAAGACCTGGAAATTTAAATAGAAAAAATGTGGAAATTGAAAACAAGAGTTGTTCCAGTGATAGTAGGTGCACTTGGAATGATAAAAAATGGAACAAAACAACACATTGAAAGAATCCCTGGAAATCCCAGCTTAAGAGTTATACAAAAAATTGTCTTATTAAGTACAGCCCACACACTAAGGAAAACTTTATCAATGCAATGCTAGGGATGATAGAAAAAACATGAAATGGAGTCACAACAACACGCCACGACCTGCCTTAGGTCTCCCCGCAGACTTGGTTGGTAGTGAGACCAAAGCAGAAATCGAAATATGATGAAAAATGACATAATAATAATAATAATAATAATAATAATAATAATAATAATAATAATAGGAACAAACTCCTACACAAAGAATGTATCTTCAGGTCCCCACAACCAGGATAATCCTAATGATGGTCCTGAAAATTCACCAGCTAGATCTACAACCGTATATTTAAAGAAAGAAAAAATAAAATGGTCTCGTGAGGAGTACAAAGTCGTTATGACTGCATTTCATGAAGCGTTACTCAAACCTCAAAAAAACATGACTCGCCAAACATATGACATTTGGCGTGAAAAAGTTGGTCAAGCAAATAGAAAGTATATTGACGAAAATAAATTGGCCAATGTACGTAGGTACATTATTCGTAATAACCGACTGTCAGAGGCTGAGATTCACGAAATTAAAAGAATTGTAACAAGAAGAGTCGAATCAACAAAATATGAAAAGGAACCGGAACCAGAAATAAAAAGTAATAACATCAAACAAATCACAGGTCATAATGTAGAAACCGTGAAACACGCAAATCACTGCGAAGATAATGATGTAAGTCTAAAAGTGCTGGAAAGGTGCGATCTGAGTCTGAGTCAGTTAAAGGACAAAAATAAAATGAGTTCAGAACACATCGAAGATAATTATTTGACGGAAAATAAGAACAATATACAGGAAGCCAAGATAGAAATAAAAAACCAGCTAAGTCAAATACAAAGTATTACAATGGAGGAACGTAAACAGCTCCCAAAATTCCAACCAACAAAACAAAACCTCCGAACTATTAAATTGTACAATGCAGCACTGAAATCAATACTGGATGAAGACCCGAATACAAATCTTAACGAAGTAATATATGCATCAGCAACAGCAGCAACAAGAAAATTAAACATCAAAATAAAAACAAGGCAGTCACGCAGACGTGAAGATCCACCTTGGAAAAGAAAAATCGAAAAAGAAATCGAACAACTAAGAAGTGAACTGTCAGTACTGGATGAACTGAGTAGAGGAATAAATGTAAGAACTAGGAAAAGAAGAAGAGCCGAAAAAAAATATAACATCAGGAATGAAAATGACGTCTTATCAAATAAAGAAAAAATAAAGCAAAAAATCCAACTGAAGGCTCAAAGAATAAGACGCTATGAAAAAAGAGCAAGAATTTACAGACAAAACAAGGTCTTTCAGACTGATACAAAGAGATTTTACAGGGAAATAGGTAAAAAAAGAATTGAAGTGACAGTACCCCCCAGAATGGAAGAAGTCACACAGTTCTGGGAAAAGATATGGGCTTGCCCTAAAGAACCTAGCAAGGAAGTACATTGGATTACGCAGGAGATAGAACGAATGAAAAATAAACCCGAACAGACATGGTCTGGAATTACAGAAGATGATGTTAAATTTGCACTAAAAAAAGCACACAATTGGAAAACTCCAGGTATAGATAAAATTCCTAACTTTTGGCTATATTATTTAAATGCAGCACATAAAAAAATAGCCAAAGAACTCCAAGAAATGGTTGACGATCCCACTAAAATTCCTGCATGGATGACAATAGGAATTACATTTCTTCTACCCAAGAATGGTGACACAAACAACCCGAAAAACTACAGACCAATTACATGTCTTCCGACAACATATAAACTACTAACATCTATTTTAACAAAACAAACATATTTATTCTTAGAAAGAAATGACATGATACCGCTTGAACAAAAAGGGTGCAAACGTGGCTGTTATGTTTGTAAAGACCAATTGCTAATTAACAAAATGATCCTGGAAAACTGCTACAGTACAAAGAAAAATCTTAGTACAGCCTGGATAGACTACCGAAAAGCATTCGATAGTGTGCCACATTACTGGATTTTAAAGACTTTAAATATATACAAGATATCGCCCGTCATCATCAATTTCATCAAACAGTGCATGTCTATATGGAAAACAATCCTTTACCTCAATCATATAAATGGAACCTATAAGTCTGATGAAATAAACATCAAAAGAGGTATATTTCAAGGTGATTCTTTATCTCCCTTACTATTCTGCATATCATTAATAGCACTAACCAGTCAATTTAATAAGACAGAATGTGGTTATAAAATAGGCCAAAAGAAAATAAGCCATCTATTTTACATGGATAACTTGAAGTTATATGCTAAGAATGATAATGAGCTGGAAGGTCTTCTGCAAACTGTAAAATGCTTCAGCGAAGACATTGGAATGAAATTTAATTTGAATAAATGTGCTAAAGCTACAGTTTTACGTGGATCAATACAAGAAACATCCTCAATTAGCCTAGACCCTGCTGTAACAATAAAAGAATTGAAACCAGAAGAAGCTTATAAATACCTAGGTATAATTGAGAGTGAAAACATTCACCATAAAAAAAATGAAAGAAATAGTGCGTAAAGAGTACTATAGAAGGCTGCGAATGATATTAAAAACTGAATTAAATTCACAGAACAGAGTTATGGCCATTAATAGCCTTGCAATCCCAGTTGTCCAATATAGCTTCAACATCTTAAACTGGACTCTAAACGACATCAGACGAATGGATGCTAAAACAAGAAAGCTTCTTTCTAAGCATAAGATGCATCATCCAAAGGCTGATGTAGACCGTCTATACATATCCCGTAAAGAAGGTGGAAGGGGTCTTATTCAGCTGGAATTGTCATACAAGACAACAACTATTGGCTTACTCACATACATAGAAACAACAAAGGATTGGATGATACAATTAGTAAGGCAACATGAAGAAAGAAAGAAAAAATATTCAATAATAAAAGAAGGCAGTAAATACAAACAAGATTTACAGTTAGTAGATTCTGTAGAAAAGCAAAACAGAAGCCAAGAACCAACTATTGTGGCAAAAAATATGAAAATGAAAGCCAAAGATAAAGCTCTTGAAAAGATGAAACAGCGCTGGCAAGACAAACCTCTGCATGGCCAATATCCAGTACGTGCCAATAAATCCAATGTTGACAAAGTTAATACTCATCGATGGTTACGTGCATTTGGATTAAAGTCTGAAACTGAAGGATTTATACTTGCAGCACAAGACCAAAGTCTTTTCACGAGAAACTTTCAGGCAAATATTATGCCTAATAATATGGATCCAAAATGCAGGTTTTGTGATAAACACCAAGAAACAATAGACCACCTAATCTCAGCCTGTTCTGTGCTTGCCCCAAACGAATATAAAAATCGCCATGATAGAGTTGGGCAATATTTACATTGGACAATGTGCAAACATTATGGAAAAGCTGTAAACAAACAATGGTATGAACATCATCCAGCACCGGTTACAGAAATAGAAGATGTAACCATTCTATGGGATTACACCATCTACACAGACAGAAAAATTGAAGCAAACAGGCCAGACATTATTGTTAAAAACCAGAAGGAGAAAACTTGTCTATTAATTGATATGGCTTGTCCAGCGGATTGTAACATAGCAATCAAGGAATTTGAAAAACTGTCAAAATATAAAGACCTGGAAATTGAAATAGAAAAAATGTGGAAATTGAAAACAAGAGTTGTGCCAGTGATAGTAGGTGCACTTGGAATGATAAAAAATGGAACAAAACAACACATTGAAAGAATCCCTGGAAACCCCAACTTAAGAGACATACAAAAAATTGTCTTATTAAGTACAGCCCACACACTAAGGAAAACTTTATCTATGTAATGCTGAGGATGATAGGGAAGATAGAAAAACATGAAATGGAGCCATAACAACACGCCACTACCTGCCTTAGGTCTCCCCGCAGACTTAGTTGGTAGTGAGACCAAAGCAGAAATCGAAATATGATGAAAAATGACATAATAATAATAATAATAATAATAAAATAGATTTATATATAAAGAGAATACAATTTATTAAAACTTTTATTTAATTAATAAATGGATATAAAAAATGTTGTTTATAAATTAAAAGTTTTGAAATATTAGAATAAAATGCATTCTGAATCAAAATAAAAAAAAACAGTATATTATACTCAATGGTCTGTCTAAGTTAGGTAAAAAATATAAAATGTTTTCTTCCTTTTTTTCTTTCTTTTAGAAAATGTTGGGATATAGAGAAAGGAAAACATTGATCAAAACATTGATACATCAACAAAAATAGGGTCTAAACAGGAGTTTAAAAATTTAAGTTGATATTTTTGCCGTTAAAATTAAAAGAAGATATAATGTATTACCGAAAAATATTAACTTTTTCTTTCAAATTTAAATGAAGCGCTATTCTGACTAGTTGAATAATTTTTTCTGTCTTCCCACATCTATAAATAACAAGAGTATTGTTGTTCATATTTAAATTAAAATCATTTTCACAACAATGATCTTACATTGCCTTATGACGAGGTAGAAATCTTGAAACATAGAAATTTCCGTGTCGCAATGTATTTTTAATCAAAAACAAATTTAATTATATATATATATATATATATATATATATGGTTAAATAAAATAAAGACAAGAGGAAAGCTGTATTTTAAATCGGCTATGCGTTTCGTCCCGTGATGGACTTTATCAAGGCAAAAAGACGAAATGAGCTTTATTCTAAATTACGTAACTATAAACAAAATTAAGAATAAAGCTCATTTCGTCTTTTTGCCTTGATAAAGTCCATCACAGGACGAAACGCGTAGCCGATTTAAAATAGTTTTCCTCTTGTCTTTATTTTATTTAACCATCCTGTCCTTAATCTCAGATCATAACTGAGTATATTTTACACACACACACACACACACACACACACACACACACACACACACACATATATATATATATATATATATATATATATATATATATATATATGCTGCGAAGCATAAATTGTTGTCTAATTAACGCAGACACGGATGTCTCATTAACAGATATATTTACCAAAATTATGCAAAAATATGTTGGAATAGAAAAGAGTAAATTTATTCAATAAAAACGTCAGTGGCATCAATAACGGCCTCCAGGCAACTACGCAGTCTCTTGAATCACTTCTGGACGGCTTCCTTTTATAAGATCATGAATGCTGTCATAATCCTTTAGTACATATTTGGTATTACCAGTTTTTCTCGGGCCTCTCGTTCAAGAACAACCCACACATATAAATCAATGGGGTTAAAGACTAGGGAGTGAGGTGACCAGATGTAAAAAAAACGCTGTTTCAGAAATTGTCTGTCACACATGACTCGAGACTCCCGGCAGATGTCCCATGGTGTAGAGTCCTGCTGTTAAGTAATCTTTTTCCAGTAACCAACCTCTTCACACAAGACAGAACTGTCTCCTTAGAGTAACTGATGTAGGCCTCTGTATTGAGTCTGAGACCTGTGGGTTCATGAATGATGGCATAACGTCACCATTACTAGTGATCACTCTGAATATATTGGTAATCACCTTTAGACTCATCCAACCGTTTCTGAATCCTCCGCACATTGAAATTTCTGAATCCTCTGCATATTGAAACCCAGACAATCTGAAATATTCGTTTTCGAATTCCAGCGTGAAAGCCAAACAGTACAGCATTCAGATATTTTTAATTTAGGGTGGGGTGAAATACGTCATATGTTTTTCTCACAGATGGTGCCTAACTGACAATTCTATATTGTGCAGTCAAAAAATAAAATAAAAAATACATGCATAAAATTAAAAACATAAAATAGCGAAAATTTACACATTGCATTATGTATATATATATGCATAAATATATATATATATATATATATAGAGAGAGAGAGAGAGAGAAAGAGAGAGAGAGAGAAAAATAGCTTTAGCTTATATAAAGATATATATAGAGATAGATAGATACACACACACACACATATATATATATATATATATATATATATATTTATATAGATACATTTATGAACATATATACACACACAAAAATGTATATATACATTAGGACATTGAAAAAAATCTAGTTATTTTCCAACAGATCGTGTTCCTAGAATTGCGTGTAATTTAAGATGAAAACACATCTATAAACAATTAATAAAAACAAGCTTGACACACAGTGTATGTAATTTTGCCAAAGTGTAAACAACTTTGTATTTCATATCGTGATTCATGTCGGAATTCCTGCCAAAGAAAGTGTATTCGTGGGTAATTTTACTCCACTACTTTATTCTAAACTAAGCACAAAGTATTGTAGTTGAGTCTTACGCCGAGCATGCTCTTTCGGCAACAAAATGCAGAAATTGGATTCAGATGCGTCAGAAATAATGATTTTGATGTTGAAGTTAAAGAAATTTGAAGACAAAAATTTGGAGGTACTACTTTATAATTTAGAGGTATTACTTTATAAAGAATCAAGCTGAACTTGCAGAATCCGTAGAGGTTGATCGCACAACAGTATCGAAACATTAAAAGTTTTAGAAATTATTAAAAAGCAAGGACATTGGAAGCCGTAAGGTTTGAGACTGAGAGACGTTGAACGAGGTACTTTCCTGTCTGATCAGCTGCTTTAACCGCAGAAACTTGTAAACGATTGATGGGAAGTCCTATCCCACTCGTCGTATTTACCAGACAATACCGAATCCGATTATCACTTGCTCCTATGAAAGGCACTTGTTTTTGACTGCAAGACAGCTGAATTTATGAGGATAGAATATTTAAAAGAATTGTTTGCCTTAGACAGAAGAGAAAGATTATCGGAATACTAAACGAATTACGAGTGTGGAAAGGCACTTGAGATTCAGCCATATACCGATTCTTCCCATCCAACGGCAGAGCAAAGAGCGTCAGTAATAGAATATATGTTTGAAGACAATATATTCGGTTCCTTAAGAACCTTAATTAATATTGTTTGTAATTTGGATTACTTTTTTATTTAGGGTGTATCGGCTATTTTAAGAGTCAGATTACGAAATGCTACTGGTACGGTATAGGACATCATCAAAAAAATAGAAGTTGGCTATCGTATATTATCAATCTTTTGTATATGTAATAACATATCTGTGACTATAGAAGTGTAAGTATATAAAACATAATATAAATAATAAATAGGCATATACGCTGACGACACTACAGACCAAATCAGGAAATATAAAAAAATACTAATCTAGGATTATAACTGAGTATTCTTTTGTGGATGTGCGTTGTGGTGCAGTGAATATCGCCTCGGAAAGACAAATCAAGTAGCCGAGTTCGAATTCCAGTTGAATTCCTTGCATTCACTTATGCTCGAATACCCTTGGGAAAGGTATTAAACCATCTCTTCCCTCTAGTTATGGGTTAAATAATAGTGCAGATTGAGTTCTATAGCCTGGTTGGCGACCAGTCTACCGCAGAAAGCAATGGCAACCTACTTCGGGATACTCTTCTACACAGTCAGTCATGTCTTTTTCGAAACATGATTACCCAAAGCGTGTATCAGGCATGGCACTTAACTTACTGAAATATAGAGGATATTACGTGGAGTCAGATACTTACTGAACCTACTAAGCAGGAACCCACCATTTTTAGAGCCTCTTCAGAGATGAATTGTAAATAGGATGACAGTGTTCTTGTTCATCGCAGATAAGATATACTCCGGTTATCAAACAGTCATCAAGTTGTATGGATTGGATGTGATTGGCCGCTTACACACAAGGTTAAAAGGTGAGGAACTGATTTTTTGTGTTGAACGTCGATATCACTGGAACCATTCTTGTCAGACGCATCTGTTCATGGTCATTGTGAACGCGGGGTCATTTACTGCGCTGTCCGCGGTAGTCGGTGAAGTTGTCAATCAGGTGTTTGCTTTGATTGAAGGATGTCAAATAATCCCGTAAATTTAGATAGGAAAATTGGCATAGCTTTGCTATTAGAAGACAAACAAATGCTCACATCGACAAGTCATATATCTTAGCACAAATATGTATACTTTTTTTAATCGCAAGGTGGTACTACTACTGATGCGCGGAAGGCCTACATTAGAGAGGAAATGTTTAAACAGGACGAGAGTGAAGAAAAAGACGAACAAGTTACAGGGGGTGTCAGAGAAAGACAAGAGAAGGATAGGAACACAGGTATGAAGACAGTTCCAAAAATAGAGAGAAAAGAAAAGAAAACGATACATGTGGTGATGTAGAAAGGACTGGAGTCAAGTGTATAAGAGATGGGAACTGACATTGCATTTAAATTCCTAATGTCTTTTATATCTATATGGTCCAAACATGGGTTTTCACATATAATTACTATTACATACTGATATCCCAAAGCCACTAGCACACACACACACACACACACACACACACACACACACACACACACACACACAAGCGCAAGGGGGATTCTTCTTGTAAAAGCAGCAAGATAAAAACATGCAAAGACAAAACAACAATAAGTGTTGGGTGTAATAAGTCGATCGGGTTATAATGCAGCGTATTAATATAGATTAAGTAAGTGTAGAAAATCAACTCGAATACTTAATCAAGTAATATTTAATCATATCACCCGAGCAAGGCGGTAACGCCACTGATGTGCCGGGGGCAACGTAAGAGTGAAAAGATTGGAAAAGAGAAAGCCGGAAACCACATCCTAAACAGGGAACAAGGGATGAGCCTCTACACCTGCTCAATAGATGTGGGTAGAGTGTAGTCCACACATTGTCGCATCAACTGCAGAATGTATGGCTATTAACAAAAGGCAGAAACCAAACTGCGAGTTGCTTAGCGGAGATAACAAAATCAAACAAGTAGAGACATTTAAATATCTGCGAAATGTTTTAACAGGGGGTGGAAATGTTCACTCTGAAATCCGTAGGCGTACTGAGATCGCCAAGGAAGCATTCAAAAACCCAATACTGTTTTCGACTTGCCTTGTCCCCGCCAAAAGAGAGCCCGTATTTGCTTAGCGTGTACAGCTACTACAGCTAAAATGAAGGAAAAAAGAACAAAACACTTACCGTCCTGACGTAATCCGTCCTCGGCCAGATAATGTAAAAGAATGCATTTTTATACACTAAAAATATGCAATGCATTATGTGATAACAGGAAGACTCAAATGGATTATTGGTACATGGACAGATATAAAAGCAACGAATTTTTTCCAGTGGAAAAAAAAAACGTTCACAGTTGGTGGCTGAAATGTCCGTTAGTGAGATTTTGAGAGAGCTCAAGAAGGAAAGACTTGATTTGAATATTAGTTGGGAGAACCACAATTCAGTCGCTGGTTGCTGTTCTAAGTTTATTTTGCCACAACAGAGTACTACGAAATGCAACTACATTGCTAGAAAAATATTAAACTGTTACGTGATATCTATCAACCATCACAGGCAACCTCTCCTGTCCCCCATAAGCATGGACCAAGCAATTCTCCCTGAAAACACTACACTGCGCCTCATCGGCTTTGCCCTCTCTTTCGACCTCAAATGGAATAATTATATTGAATCAATAGCTAAATCTATTGCTAGGAAGGTTGGGTCACTCTGTCGGGTCAGGAAGTTTTTTTACACCTGAATCCATTTTGCACCTATACAAATAAACTCTCCGACCGTGAATGTCATATCTGGTCTGCTGGTCAGTGTTCTCGACAGGCTCCAAAAGAGAATCTGTAATGTGATTGGTCCCGACTCCAGCCACTTCCTCACCGGCGGGATGTGGCTTCGCTCTGTCACGTCTATAAATATTTTGATGGCTTCTGCTCTGACAAATTTGGGTCACTGGTGTCCCCTCCACAAAAATCTACTCGAGCAACCAAACTGGCAAGAAGTTTTCACCCTTTTATAATTAGATCAACCAAATGCAGGGGATAATTCTATTCCATCAGCTTCTTTTCTAGCGCGTCCCGTCTGTGGAACTCCCTTGCTTTCCTGACGGCTGTAACCTCCAGGAATTTAAAGACAAAGTCAATTCTCATCTCTTATCCACTTAACTCCAGCCTTTTCAACATCACCCCGTGTATCTTGTTCTTTTTCCTTTCTCTCTACCTTCGCAACTGTCTTCACTCCTTCTCTTACCCTTACTTCGTTCACCCACTGTAGCTGGTTATTCTTTGTCTTCACTCTCCTTCTGCCTAATACTTCAACTCTCTTATGTAACTCCCTGCACATCAGTGGTGTTAAAGCCTTGCTTGTGGTGAAATGTTTAAAAAATATCAGTGAGTTCTACACAAATATCTCAAAGATTAAGCAACAGAAATGTGGTTCTCCAGAAGAATTCTAAGGATATCATGGATTGAACAACGACGAAGTTTTAGAGAAAATTGAAAAGAAAAACATCAGTAATAGATTGTTGAGGTTTATACCGCACATAATGAGGAAAGAGGATTTGGAAAATCTGATACTCACAGAACATATGGATGATATAAGGGACTGTAGAAAACAGATCAAAAATTGATAATGGCTTCGTACGGTGTTTAGTCTGCCGCGTTCAGGAAAACTTGGCTGTCATAGGATTCCTATGGGATCCCTATGCTAATCGACTCGGATCTGGAAAACTACACAAATCCTCCTGACTAAGGCGGAAACGGCACAAGGTCATAACGTGGGATTTCCGAGCGCGTACGCTCAGGTAAAAGATTCTCCGTCGACCCCGTATAAACTGAATCGGGTCTTGTGTACATATTCGAGAGTATAAATCGACGTTGGTTTTGTAGATAGTGAGTGGGTCAGTGACAGGCGCTCCCTAAACCCCACGTGTCTTTTTTTCTGATTGATCATAAAATATGTTTTATGAGCTTTGGATTTGGGGATGGTATTCCGGAAGCGAGTGTGCAGCGCCGGGCGAAGTTATGATCTGTTGTCATAGAAGTTGTAGATTTCAAGGTGTGATCTTAATCATAAGTTCAAGTTTCGACCGGGTATGACATTCTCAGACATGTGTTTACTTTAAAATAAGTTTTTTAATAATGTACATTCTACTGTAATATATATATATATATATATATATATATATATATATATATATATATATAATGAATTATTTTGAACATTATTTTTACCGATACTCGTATTTAAGTAGATATTAGAATATCTACTTAAATACGAGTATCGGTAAAAACGAGTATCGGTTGCTTGTAATCAAGTTTCGTTAAAATTCGTTAATACTCTTCCTGATGCTCAGTATTAATTTCCTTTTTGTTTCCATCCTTTCCAAAACCTCATCATTGCTCACATGCTCGATCCATGATATCCGCAGCATCCTTCTTTAGAACCACTTTTCAGCTGCTTCAAGTCTTTTTCTGATGCTCTGTATTAATTTCCTTTTTGTTTCCATCCTTTCCAAAACCTCATCATTGCTCACAGGCTCGATCCATGATATTCGCAGCATCCTTCTGTAGAACCGCATTTCAGTTTCTTCAAATTTCCCTTCATCTTTGATGATATTGTTCAAACATTCACTGCCTTATTGAAGAACTGACATAGCAATCTAGTACTCTCTTTTTTGTTTCTAGTGAAGGTTTTCTGTGTCAATACTTTACACATCTTCTGGAACGCGTCCTTCGCCATGCCAATTCGCCTTAGGATCTCTGTGTCGCACTTTCAGTCTTCTGTTAGAACACTTTCCAGGTATTTAAACTTTTGTACCTGCTTGATTTTAGTACCCCCACCTCTATTTGGCATTTTGGGTTTGTTCTTTTTATTGATGACAATGCATTCGGCTTTCTTGCAATTTATTTGTTATTCTTTTTTGTCACTCTCTTCAATTACGTTCTGTAGGATGACTTGTAGTTTTCTTTTTGTGTCTGCTATCAGCACTGTATCATCTGCGGAACTTATGTTGTTCAAATTGTGGCCTCGAGGACAAATCCTGGCATAACATCTAGAGTCCTCAAAATAGTCTCGCTGTACAAGTTGAATAGATCCAGTGTAAGTCACGTCTTAGTCTTATGCCCCATTCTAACATTGTAAATCTGCTGAATTCGTTACTTGTCTGTATGCAGGCAGTTTGCTGCCAGTAGAGATTCTTAATTACGCTAATGTTTCTCAAATATGTCGAGATTGTTGTGTATCTCCTTCAATTCTTTGTTACGTATTTTGTCGAACGCCTTCGCATAATCGATAAAAATATGTACAAGTCCTTTTTCGTTTTTATTGCTCTTTATGGCCAAAGATGCATTCAAAAAGATAAGCCGAGTATTAAGTTACGGGAAAATTTTGTTGGTAACAAATAAATGTGTACCAAACGTATGATACTTCACTGAATAAATTGGTAAACGTGATACACGCTTAGGACGTCATGCCTTGTAAGAGACCTGACTGACTGGTCAGATTTTCCTATAATAGTTCACGATTACTTTTTGCGGTAGTCTGGTTGCCAACCAAGACTATATAGCCCAATGCATCTTGCTATTTAACCCACAGCTGGAGGGAGAAATTACGGATTAATACCGTTCTCAAGTGCATTTGCGCGTAAGTAGCAAGACAGATTGGGTTGTTTAGCCTTGGTTGGCAACCAGTCTACAACAGAAAATTATAGAAAAATCTTCTTCCCAGTCAGTCATATCTCTTTCAAGCCATGTACGCCCAAGCGTGTATCACGTATAACTGCAGCTTCTATTTTGTAATATTCTAATATAGGCAAACATGTTTTAGCAACTAGATTTTCTTAATATATCTTTGTGATATACATACAGAAATAGTTAAACATCGATTTTAATATTTCATAGATGTCCATAGGAAAATTAGTGCACATTTTACCAATTAATATTATATAAAATAAAAAATAGCTTTATTAAATTCTATTTACTTATAATCAGTCAGTTAAGTGCCATACGTGAAACACGCTTGGGCGAATCATGTCTCGAAAGAGACATAACTGACTGGGCAGAAGATTATCCCGCAGTAGGTTGCCATTGCTTTCTGCGGTAGACTGGTTGCCGACCAAGGCTACAGAACCCAATCTGTCCTGTTATTTGACTCATAGGTAAAGGGAAAATAATCTATCATATTATTATGTAGTAATTAGTGGGGGATCGGTTTCCTATTGTTATGAAGTAATAAACTGATCCCCCACTTTATGACCAGCAGCAGCCTTAATCATGTCTCTAACTATTACATTCAGTCAGTCAAGTGCCATACGTGATACACGCTTGGGCGATCATGTCTAGAAAGAGACATGACTGACTAGGCAGAAGATTATCCCGCAGTAGGTTTGCTTTCTGATTTAGACTGGTTGACATCCAAGGCTATAGAACCCAATCTGTCCTGTTATTTAACCCATAACTAGAAGGAAGAGACGTACTAATACCTTTCCCAAGGGTATTCGCGCGTAAATGTATGCAATGAATTCAACTTGAATTCGAACACGGCTCCCCGATTTCTCGTTCCGAGCCGATATCCACTGCACCAAAACGCACATCCTTACTTATAATAGATATCTTTAAAAGAATATAATTAAAAAACTTATCTGCAGACTGTTTCGAAGTGAAGACGGAAATATCTGCTTTCTTACAAATCGATGAAAAATAAAGAAGAAGGAAAATAATAAATTAAATATCGCTTCATGCATCTTTTTCTAGCTTCGTAGACTTATAGAAAAAAATCTCTATATTTGTTTTTGGCTCTGCCTTCCTTTCCGGATGATGATTGCGTAGATATTTCGTCGGGCGAAATTCATCTTTTTCTTTATTCTCTTGTGGAGAAGGTCCAAAAGCGATGCCGAAATAAAACAAAATAATTTTCTGCGCTTTGTTTTTGACTGCCAGCCAGCTGAATTTATGAGGATAGAATATTTAAAAGAATTGTTTGCCTTAGACAGAAGAGAAAGATTATCGGAATACTAAACGAATTACGAGTGTGGAAAGGCACTTGAGATTCAGCCATATATCGATTCTTCCCATCCAACGGCAGAGCGAAGAGCGTCAGTAATAGAATATATGTTTGAAGACAATATATTCGGTTCCTTAAGAACCTTAATTAATATTGTTTGTAATTTGGATTACTTTTTATTTAGGGTGTATCGGCTATTTTAAGAGTCAGATTACGAAATGCTACTGGTACGGTATAGGACATCATCAAAAAAATAGAAGTTGGCTATCGTATATTATCAATCTTTTGTATATGTAATAACATATCTGTGACTATAGAAGTGCAAGTATATAAAACATAATATAAATACTAAATAGGCATATACGCTGACCCCACTACAGTTTACTCTTGCATCGATCAAAATTGTGCTGAGGTTGACAAAGCAAACCACGCTGGATCCGTCGGCCAGGAAAATATGCTTAAAAAAGGAAAAACAGCCTAAACTCTGTTTTACAATCGCTATATGTAAACCATCTCGCAATCGCACCACATGCATTTACCCTGAGACGATGAAGATTGCTATTGGGCCTCTCCCTACGAGACTCCGACCATAGTCACTGAGAATTCACGCTATCTAATCACTGTCGGATAGATTAGAATTGCTCTTCTACATTGAATATGGCTGCGAAGAGAACATTCACTGCCTGTCCCATCAAATCTGTGCTCATCTTCAGGAAGCCATCAAAAGACAGGACACCCATGTCCCAGAAGAATGTTATACTTAAAGCTCTATAAAGGGAGTGGTAAACTAAAACAGAAAGCCCTCCCGAACAAAATTGATTCGGTTTCGTTGTAATCTCCTCCTCAAAGAAGCGAAAGGTGGAACAGTAGGAAATCTATCTTGCAACATTTCCCACACTTTTGTGAAAAATGTTCTGATTTCACAACAGTTATTAACCGCTTTATTATGGAATGTTTCTGAAATCTTCAATGTATTTCCCATTTAATTGTTTGAAATTTAACAAGGTATTCAAATCCTTTATCTTCTTCGATTAGGATTATTATCTTACATCCCGTTCTGTATTCACTCTACATATGTCCTCGCCGGAGTCAACTATCTGTTTTTATTTACTTTTCCGACATCTTGGTATCCTTAGATGGGTTATATTGTCTTTTTTTTTGTTTTGTTTTCTGCAGTGAGATGTATAAGAAGGATATGGATTGTGATGGGAACTTTTAGAAGGGACTTTATTATGGGAACTCTTTTGAGGAATAGTAATTTTTGAAGATGTAAAGGTCAATAGTTTAGTCATTGGAGGAGGGGGCATAATCATTTGGGATGGTGGTCTAGGTGTGGAAGATTTTATTATGGAAACTCTTTTGAGGAATAGTAATTTTTGAAGATGTAAAGGTCAATAGTTTAGTCATTGGAGGAGGGGGCATAATCATTTGGGATGGTGGTCTAGGTGTGGAAGATTTTATTATGGAAACTCTTTTGAGGAATAGTAATTTTTGAAGATGTAAAGGTCAATAGTTTAGTCATTGGAGGAGGGGGCATAATCATTTGGGATGGTGGTCTAGGTGTGGAAGATGGTGCGTTGCTCGATACCCAGCTAGCTTTGTTTTTATAACCCGCTTTGATTCAAACTTTTTCATTAATTTTTTTTAATTTCACAAGCTTTTTCAATCTTTATTCGTTTAACTTTTGAATATCTCTAGCGTCACCATTAGTGCTGGTAGAGGGAATGGGGCTATTAGTGACTTTAGTACTGGAGGTTAAGGCCTTACTGTTTGACTTTTCTTTATACTGTGGGGTTTGATACATTGACACCCACGCACACACACACATACATGGTAATTCAGCGGTCACGTGATAACTTAGTTTTCCGCGTAAACGAATGCTAATAAAAGCGAGAAACAATCACGTGGTACGCTAGTTAGGATTTCGTCCCGGGACAAGAGCAGACGTGTCTCCCTAACTCACACAAACACACGCGCACTAATTGCGGGTAGCAATTAGTGGCGCAAATATTTTTTTTATTTTTCTTCTCACCGACATTTACACTATGCACATTAACTTTCATTCAAACTGGACCTTACATAAAATAACTTTCTACACATAAATTCACATTTTTCCAACCTTCGTCAGTAGAAATCCACAGACTGCCTAAGACTACTACATTCGCATGTAAGTCTCTCTCTCTCTCTCTACTCAACGCACACACAGACACAGAACTTTGTCTTCTGTCTGACTTTCTTGCCTAAACGCATACACAGACACAGGACCTTGTTTTCTGTCTGAATAATTTCATCAAGGATTTGAACTTTGAACTCTTGACGATAATCTTAACAATTGTACAAACCTATCTTTCAGCTAGAAAAAGAACTTCTCTTTCCTTTTCACTTTCTTATGCATGCTCTCTCAACCCTATGTAACCTTTATTAATATATTGTTTTTCTGGTTACTTTCGCCTTTTCGTTCTTTCTTATTTCCTGCTTTAAATCATGACCCCAGTTACGTCGAGTTGACTCGTAAACTTAATTTAGTACTGGACACTTCGTCTTCTACAATACTCCTACCAACGACACTCCACTCAAATTTTTACTTTCTTTTTTTACTCGAACTTGCGGATGGCGTTGGCTTTAAAGAACAAAGTAGAGTTAGCATCAAATAAGAGTTTTAACACAAATTGCTTGTAGGCTCAATACAGGCGGCTACTATTTTGACCTCTTACACGCAGAAATCCAGAAAACATTTTTTCTCTGTACAGGAAGAAACTAGTTGACAAGTCTCATCATACTTTCAACAAGTAGCTATTCTACCCGTCTCGATGACTATTTTTTTTTCGGCCACAAAAAACTAAACAGTTGGGTACGGAGACAAATCATTAAATCAAAGATCCATCTCCCGTTCAAGTTTGGTGCCTAATTTTTGGTGATACTGATTAAAAAGGGCAACTAGGTGCCCTCCACCGATTGAGAAGGCATCTCTTACACTGCAACGCTTGTCCTTCGCTGACACTCTTATTCGGATCGTAGAATGAGGTCTTTGGTTAGCTCTCACCAAACAACTACAAAATAATCTTCGGCAGTGGGCAGTCGTATGTCTCATATGAAAAACCCAGTCCCTTTCATAATTTTTCTAGTTTGACCACCGGGGTCATCAGCTTTCGAATCACTGCGCCTTTCATGGAATAACAAATCATTCACTTTTCGGAACTGTTACTATTTTTTTTTGTTTTTTCTAAAAGCTCATCTTCTTTCAAGAGTTTCCATAACTTTTAACTCATTTTTATGTATTCCGCAAGGTTAATAATACATCTAGTGGGTGAAGGCTTGAGCATGAGAGCGATTGCATAGATGTCGTCCTGTATGACGACTCAGGTGACTTCGGCACATGCACTTTGTAACAGAGATACTTGAATCATTTTATGGTCATATATTGATTTGGGTGATGATTACACCTGTTGGCTTTTTTTGTTCTTTTTATTGAGTGGTTCTGCCTTTAGAGCAAAAAGCAAAAGGCCCCTATTTACAAACCAAACCTTGTCGTCCATCTTCCATTGGACTAAGCAGGTAAATATTTTTTTCCTTATGAAATTATAATAAAAGAAGAAAGGGAAACAAAATCGAATATCTTTAAGAAATAAAGCTGAATTTAAAAAAATAAACAAAGACCTGTAAAAATTAAACGTTAAAAAAATCGTCCTCAAACCTAGAAGAAAAAACTGACGAATAACAGAATGTAAACCGAAAAATGGTTTTAGTTAAACGTTCTTTTATTCTTTAAGCTAATTTAATCTAAATGAGATAATTAAAGAAGAAGTAATAAAGCAAAAATAGTTAAACAGTAAGACTTAACGTCATCAAATACAAATAAAAAATAAACAAAACCGACTGGAAAACTGAAAAAAGAAGGAAAAACGAGAATAAAAATCAAATTTAGACAAAAACAATAAACGAAGAATAGGAAAAAGAAAATAATTTAACCTAATTAGTTCTTGTTAAAGAAAAAACTCGTTAAGTTTTCTGTGGTACACGGAATCCGATTAGACGAAATCATCGACAAAATGGTCAGTTAATGTTCAAAAACAGGACTACAACGGGGAAGTCGCAAAATTATTTAATCTTTAAAATTTCAAAAATGTGGCACACGGCTAACAATGGGGATAGGAAAATCAGCGTTATACTAGGTAATTAATGAATGACCAAAATATGTTTCTAGTCGGAACCCATTTTGCACACGTTCATGCATTGAATACTATTGCTATATCTGGTCAGGTTTTTCTGCTATTCAACTTCAGGTCCTCGACAAAATCCAAAGAAAGATTTGCAATATAATCGATCCTGACTTAGCAGCCCGCCTTCACTCAATTTCTCACAGACGCAGTGTAGCTTCCTCTGACTTTCCTACAAGAATTTTCATTGCAACTTCACTGACGAGCGTTTTTCCCTGTTTCCCGATCACATCTATTTACTCGTGCTGCTAGATTGGCATTAAGGCCCTACCATTTTACCGCAGAATTAGTTAAATATAACCATCTCTTCTACACTAATAGCTTCTTTTCTCGCACTTACCGTTTGTAGAACTCCCTTCTATTTGCATACTTCCGTGATAGCTACAATATCCAAAAGTTTAAATGCAACGTAAATTGCCATCTTTTATCTACCTGATTTCCATACATCTTTTATCCTTTCCTCGATATCCCCTGAACATTGTATCTTTTCTCGCTGTACCCCCTGCCCACCAGTGGCGATTTTGTCTCACCTCAAAAAAATAATAACTCCTTAACTCTTAAATTTTATTTACTATTTATTATTAGCCCTAAATAGGAGAAAATAAGTTCACCTATTACGCGTTTCCTACTTCACGGTCATATGAACAGAAGTACAGATTCATCCATTTTTTCCTATTTAGGATTGGGTGTCGGATTCCTTCTAATTTTTTTTTTATTCTCAGTTACTGTTAAGTAACGTATTAATAGCATTATCTTATGGCTTGGGGTCAACTTATTAATATATTTTTTAAATTATTATAAATGTTATATTTAGTGGTTAGACTAATTTTTTCTCCCGCGGAGCTACTCTGAAGGAGAAAAACCGCGAAAGAAAGAACCAGGAAGCCCCAGTAGCTATACAAGACCAGAATTTTAACGGCAGGGTTGCGGCTGGACTTGCCTATCTCACATCGGCCTAGTCGGCCATCATAAATCTTCGTTTGCGAAGCCAAGCCAAGTAGAAGAATAATAATTTTTAGTGAGTAAACTAAATTTATCTTAAGTAAGACATCTCAATCTAGGCCGATTCGTATGAATGTCACTGTTTAAGACAACAAAGAAATAAAAAGGGTTAGAAACTAAAACACGTAAACCAACATTTATTTTAATTAGAATAATGTAAGATAAAAAAGATATTTATACACATACACACACACAGACAGATATATATATATATATATATATATAATAGGTCTGATGACGAGGTAAAAATCCTGAAACAGAAATATCAGTGTCGCAATGTAAAATAAATTAATTTTAATTAAAAACGGATATATATATATATATATATAATTAAATCTGTTATAATTAACATTTATATATATATATAATTAAAGCTGTTTTTAATATATATATATATATATATATATATATATATATATATATATATATATGACAGAAAATCTAAGCAAGAGCCAACAAACGACCACGGTTTCGCCTGACGGCTCCTGGTCGGTTGTCAGCTCTTGCTTAGATTTTCTGTCTTTGTTTGCTCTACTTTCGTATTGAGCGCTTTAGTGTTAGGGTTTTAGTCTTGGGTTTTTTCTTTCTTACGAGTGCTTGACTTTTTGTTATGTATATCGTTTGTTTCTTTTTTACTTCCCTTTATTTTCCCTCCGAGTTTGTTCTCGGTGGGTTGTACAAGGCGATTTAAATTATAGCTTGATTAATACTAGTTTTGGTAGAGTTAGTTCTCTTACTATTGGTATTGTTGTTGCTATAACTAATATTATTATATATATATATATATACTATAGAAAAAAATAAGATATTCTACAATTTCATGGGTAATACGTATTTCGCATGCAAACCTTGCTGCTCGTTAAACCCAAATGATACAACAGGTAATATTCAGAAAAATCCAGAAAATAATTACACAGAGACGCTACGTGCCTATATCGAGAATAGACATTTGTAACAGTAATCTACAAAAACATTTTCTTGCTCATTCAAAAAAAACCCAAAAAACAAAAGAGAGAAAGAAAAAGAAAAATATAGAAAACAGATCAACAGAAAGAAGAGAAAAAAAAACAAAGGGAAGGAGAAAGAACAGTATAAAGAGAAAGGAAGTTAAATGTAACGTTGCAGATCAACACGGGAGTTTATTATCAAGCAGAGAATTGAAGTAGGGGTTGCAGGTTCGAATACTGCCTAATGACACACATTGTCGTAACAAAAAATTATCGCAAATAATCAGGCCGGTAGAAATAAATATATAATACTGTCTGATTATAAACAGAATATCTACATAAAAACGGTAATATTTTTATTATAAGTTCTGTCTCGGTATTATTTTATAAGCGCCTCTTCAGGCAGTGAAATATTTTTCTGTTAAGAATCATTATATATAGAAAATTAAAAACAACACGATTTTTATCATATCCATACAATTAAGGTGAGAAATTAAGGTGAGAAATTTTCGGAAGTGTTGCCTCATTGAACCAATAGGAAGTAAGGCTATGATGGACCTAAGGAATTTAATTGTAAGAGTAAGTGGTGGAAGAGAATTGAAATGATTTGAAACCCAGACGTTTTCAATGTTAATGATGAAATAAATTCAGTGAATATTATGCTGCTTTTGGCACTAAACTAAATTCTCTACAAAAGAACCAATGTAGTGTACCAATTTACATGCCCATTCAGAGATTGCATTACTGATACTAATAAAAAACCCTGTACATATATTGGTTTTACAACAACCACGCTCTCCCGTAGACCCACATGTCATCTCTTTGCTCAGAGTAAAATTTAACATTTCTCTGAAAAACATAAACATGTAGGTAATATCAGACAGATTTTGGTCAACAATACGGTGATCCTTACTCATACACATAGTAAGAGGAACCTACAGATATTGGAGGCCATGACATCAAATCTAAACAACCAACACTCAATAAAATCAACTTTAAATCCGGACATAACATATTACATTGCATTTGACTACATGGTTTTGTTGTCGTTTCGCGATATCACGCGGTGTGACGTCATAAAACCGCATTGCAAATTTGAGAACTGCGTTTATTATCGTTGGTAACTATAGCCGTTGCCAAGCGGAGTTTTATGTCAACACAATGTCAGTGATGGTGTATGTTATTATATTTCAGTCTAAATAACATCTCTGAAGATGGCTCATGTGAGCCGAAAGCTTAGAAGAAAATCAATAAATAATTATCCAAATGTTTGAGAAATTTTGTCTTTATTTTCAACTGAAATTAAAGACAAAATGCGACGTTATATATATATATATATATATATATATATATACCACCCACTTCTATTGAACAGGTGAAGAGGCTCCTTCCTTGTCCCCTGTTTAAGATGTGGTTTCCGGCTTTCTCTTTTCCAATCTTTTCACACTTTTCTTTTTTTTTCTCAATTGGAGTAGATAGACTAAATTATCGCCCGGTTCACACTCCACCCACGTCTATTGAACAGGTGAAGAGGCTCATCCCTTGTTTTCTGTTTAGGATGTGGTTTCCGGCTTTCTCTTTTCCAATCTTTTTACTCTTACGAAGCCCCCTGCACATCAGTAGCGTTACCGCCTTGCTCGCGGAGATATGATTAATATATATATATATATATATATATATATATTTGTACGTATACATACATATATATGTATATATAATCATATATATAATTAAATATATATATATATGTTCTAAAATATGATATATATTTTTGGTGATTTTGCATATACATATATATATATGTTTCTGTGTGTCTTTTAGCATGTCTGTGTGATCTCATGTAGAACGAAATATTCATTCGTTAATTCCGTTGTTCAGTTGGAATAGTTAATTCATCGATCGTTTTGAAAGTAACCACTGAGAATTAAGGAAGTATTCAACCAGGCACCTATTCATTAGATGGACATTTGAGGCAATTATCTTCCCATCAGTCTTTGTAAAAATGGCCCCCGCTTCACCAATCTCTCTTTTATTTACTCAATATTTGCCGAGGGCAATCTGACGTATGCCTCTATCAATAATGGGAGACATCGCTACCAATTAGATAATCCAGTCGACTATTTGACTGCCATACTCAATTTTCACATGTGTTGACCGATGGCAAATTGGTCAGCAATCGACAAAGGAAGAGACTCTGGACACAAGGAAAAGCACTTTGTTAATAAAGTACGTAACTACGACTGTTCGATTGATAAATTCTTATTAATTTATTCATTCTCTCAATCTCAAATTTCTAATTTAGTTCTGAAGAATTCTGTTGTTTTCTTCTCAGTTTTTTTCTGAAAAATAACCGCAGATCTAAACTTATTTACAAATGGAACTTTGTCTGTGTGTGTGTGTGTCCGTTACCTACAGACTCCGAAACGGGTGAACCGATTTTCTTGAAAATTTACACAGTTCTACTATAAGCGTCTGCGAGTGTTCTGAGCTATGTCTTGTGTCGAGGTACCCCCCCCCCCAATAAATATCGAAAATCGATAACCGAAAAAATCGGGTTGTAGAAGTAGTGGTCCGATTTTAATCAAATTTGATACACTCACAGACAAAGAAATAAGAAACGATATTCAGAAGTTTCAAGGTTGATGTTCTTACAATAGTGCAGAAAATCGAGAATATATAAATATATATATATATATGTATACATATAAAAAGCAAGATGTTTGTGTGTGTGTCTGTTTATTTGCCTGTATGTCTGTATTTTTTTCATCCCTTTTATTTTAGTTTTTGCTTCGGGTTTGGCTCTAAGTAGGTACAGTTGTAGTTCTTAGTCTCAGCCATGATACCATTTACACAGAAGACTTATTTGTCCTTTAAAATTCAGTTTATGACGAAAAAAACTTATTTGATATCGATACCAGGAAATCAAAATTTGACTTACATCCATTAATTTTTCTTTCAGTCTCCGGTTTCACTTTAACTGGAAACAACTATTGCTTTTTAGTCTTTCATGTCAACGTCCAAAGAGTCTGAGCTTCAGGACCATGGATTAGTTTTAAAGCTTTCATTATACCCGAGTAACGCCGGGCTATACTGCTAGTTTTAATATAAAGGAATTATTTGTACTATGGAGAAGACATTTTTAAAATTAGAATTTTACATTGACCAAAGCATTGTTCTGTGTTTCAGCCAGATGTTTGAATTTTCGGACATTTTTCATTGTTTAACTTGATGTTTGTATTATTTACAGTAAAATGTATGTAGGGTTGGTCACTCCTATCCAGTTACGTCCGTATACTAGAGCGGATTGCTAATCCCCGTTTCAGGCACATTTATGTTTCTTCAACACCCACATAGCCCACCTGTGGTTTATACTGCAACTATGCCGAACGGACCTTAGTAACAGGGAGAAAGCACGTTATCTAACGTGAATAACAATCTGAACAAGACCAGGACGCTCAAATGGTCCCGTCTATCTAATTTCACTCACAATACTCCTGGTATAGTTTTCAGGTACTTTTCAAAGGTGACAAATAATAAAAAAAAATCAAGACAGTTATATTTACAATTTGAATAAATGTTTTTCGAACAGTTATTTTTTTAACCATTTTCACATAATCTGTAAAAACTGGAATAGTGGAATTCAATGCCACGAATTGATATGCCATCATAGTCAAAAAAAAAAAAAATGCAAAAAATGAACAGATTTCACTCTTTTTAATTTTAAGGAAGTAGACTAATGCTACAGCTATGCTGATCTTATTTACATTTTCTGGGCTACATCGTGTCATCTAGTATGAACATCACTCTGATCAAGGCTTAGACGCTCAAACCCTCGTCCACGATGTTTTTTGACTTCCTGACAGCACAACAATCAATGCCTCCCAAAATGTACCGTCTACACAATTTCACGCACTGGATCAACCCATGGTATGGTTTTCAGGCACTTTCCAAAGATGCCGCATGCTGGAATTGTCTTATTTTCACTGAAAACACTTTTCAAACAAACTGACATGGTGAGATTTGAACCCGGACATCATGGTCAGAAACCGAACGTTTACCCACTCGGTCATAGAATAAAAATAACTGTTGGGGATCACCCCTTTTTACACAAAACAATGTACATATAATTATACAGAAAACGGGAGTGATTTTCAAAGGCAGTTGAGTAGTTGTACTCTACTACAACACTGTCAGCACTCTGCCTTCGGGTAGAGAGCGCTCTCTGCTTCCGAGCAGAGAGCAATAACCCAGTCGTGGTTCTGTCAAAGGGTGGAAGCACGACTGGGCAAAAATAGACAGAATTTTTTTGGCCGGGCCATATAGCCCGTAAAGCCCAGATATAAACTGACCATGTGTCACATGTTGCTCTTACTGGGAGGGACAGCTAAATAATGAGTAGCTGTACAGCCGATTAGTTCGTCAGTGAGTTGGTACATATTATTAAGTTGGAGTTGTTTTGGATATAGACTCATTACCCGGACATACTTCTTCACTACAAGACTGTATATATTGATTCCTACTAACAGTATTCCTAATATTCCTGAATTGACTAACCCGTCTTACAGTCTGAATATTTTGTTCGATATAACTTACATTTTCTATCTCCATTTCTTTTTTTATTATTATTATTATTTTGTGTGGTCTCTCAACCAGAATCCACAACAATAAATAACGCCTGGAAAATATGAGTTCAGCATGAAAAAATTAACCAAGCAAATATACAGTATAGATTGCTTCGATATATAAAGCGCTATAAATTATAATGTTTCGACTTTTAATTGACTTCATTAGAAATGTTTCAAATAATGCAAATATTTTTCAGTAAGAAAATTACATCATCAGCATTAGTCTACTTCCTTAAAATTCTGATAAAATTAAAAATAGTGAAATCTGTTCATTTTTTGCATTTTTTTTCTTTCATTTTTTTTGGGGGGGGGGTTAATATATATTTTTTTTGATCTGTGGTAGTTCGATGTCCGATCGGTGATGATGGCATATCTTAAAGATGGACTTCGTGGCATTGAATTCCACCATTCCAGTTTTTACCGATTATGTGAAAATGGTTAAAAAAAATAACTGTTCGAAAAACATTTATTCAAATTGTTAAAAGAATGAAAATGAATAGAAAAGACAATTATATTAAATGACAATTATTCTAAATTCAAAATTCTTTATAGCAATAAAAAATATTTACACTATTTACAATGTTTGGATGATTGCCCTCATTTTTGTTGCCAAATTCACGACAAAAGTCTGAACTATTCAGAATAATTGAATCTCATCTAAAAAAAAATGAACAAATATTCCAATAAAAAATGTAAAAAATAAAAGAGGTAATACACAAATGATAATCATTCGAAATATACAAAAATCATTCAGTCAGTTAAGTGCCATACGTGATACACGCTTTTGGAGATCATGTCTCGAAAGAGACATGGCTGACTGGACAGAAGATTATCCTGCAGTAGGTTGCCATTGTTTTCTGCGGTAAATTAATTGCCAACCAAGGCTATAGAACCCAATCTGTCCTGTTATTTGATTCATAGCTAGAGGGAGAAGAGATGGATTATATTATTAAGTAGCAATTAGTGGGGGATCAGTTTATTACTTCATAACAATATAAAACTGATCCCCCTATTTTATGCCAAGTAGCAGCTTTAATCATGTTTTTAACTATTATATTCAGTCAGTCAGTTAAGTGCCATACGTGATACATGCTTTGGGCGATCATGTCTCGAAAGAGACATGACAGACTGGGCAGAAGATTATCCCGCAGTAGGTTGCCATTGCTTTCTGCGGTAGACAAGTGGTTGCTGGCAAAGGCTATATAACCCAATCTGTCCTATTATTTAACCCATAACTGGAGGGAAAAGAGGAATTAATACCTTTCCCAAGGGTATTTGTGCGTAAGTGAATGCAAGGAATTCAACTGGAATTCGAACTCGGTACCCCGATTTGTCGTTCTGTGTCGATATCCACTGCATTTCAATGCAAAGATATCATTCAGCGGTAGGATCCTTGCTAATCAAGACTATAGAACCCAAACCGTCCAGCTCTTTAACACATAGCGAAATGGAGAAGTGAAAGATTAATACCTTTCACGAGGTTTTTTTGTGCGTAAGTGTATTCAACTGGAATTCGAACTAAATTTCTCGCTCCGAGTTGATATCCCCTTAATCAATGCGCGTATCTCTGGGTACAATGTATAATACGGTTCGCCTGTTTCTTAAAAACAAGGGCTTACTATACAGACACTATCCTGTACAAAAATAAGTTTACCAGTCATCTAAGCAATAACCAGGCTCAACGTTGCTTAACTTGGGTGATCGAGCGGGAACCGTTGTATTCAACGGGATTTATATATATATATATATATATATATATATATATATATATATATATATATATATATATATATATATAGAGAGAGAGAGAGAGAGAGAGAGAGAGAGAGAGAGAGAGATGTAGAATATTCGATGACTATGACTCAAAAGTAAAGATTTATGGAGACGAGGGCTTGACGATGAACTAAATCCGCCATGAAAGGACGCTGATCACCCCACAACATGAAAATACTTACATACAGAGAGCAGGACTTGCAAGAAATTCATACTGTGAAAGTAAGTGCCAGTCAGTTAAGTGCCATGCGCGATACACGCTTGGGCGATCATGTCTCGAAAGAGACATGACTGACTGGGCAGAAGATTATCCCGCAGTAGGTTGCCATTTCTTTCTGCGGTAGACTGGCTGCCTACCAAGGCCATAGAACCCAATCTGTCCTGTTATTTAACCCATAACTGGGCGAAAGAGACGGATTAATATCTTTCCGAAGGGTATTTGTTTTTTACAACTTCCTATCGTTTGTAACACTAAGTAATATTTGTCACCTCATTACAAATCTTTTGTTCTTTTCTGTCATCTAATTAAACAAGCACGGTATGTACTTTAATCACTGTTATATTCTTGTTGTGGAGTAGTTTTTTATAATCATGCTATGTCAGTTACTAATCGACTTAAAGTGCCCAAAATGTTAGGAACTTGGTAATCTTCCACTGAATGCTGACTCTTTAGTATTCGGATAACTGCCGAATAATATCAACTGCTTAGTAGTTCTACTGAACTCCAATAGAAGTCTAAAGAACTCCTATGAACTTGTGTTTATTCTTGTAAAAATTACAAGAAATGTGGCACAAAGCCGAAATTGGGGATGGGGAAGGCTGGTCTTCATCTGTCCTAGTTTAACTTAGCTATTCACTTTCATCGACCCTGACACACAATAACCCTTACACCATAATTCCACATTTTTACTTACCATTCTTACCACGTCCACCATAATACCTCAGCTGCTTTATGTAGTCTTACTTAATTCCCATATGTACAATTTTCAGAGGAGGGCATGAGCAGAAAATAACAACATTTAAAAAAATTCCCCAAATGTTTAAGGATTCCTATGAACTCGTATTTATTTTTGTAAAATTACAAAAAATGTGGCACAAAGCCGAAATTGGGGATGGGGAAGGCTGGTCTTCATCTGTCCTAATTTAATTTAGCTATTTCCTTTCGTCGACCCTGGTATACTTACAATAAACCTTACACCATAATACCACATTTTTACTTACCATTCTTACCACGTCCACCATAATACCTCAGCTGCTCTATGTAGTCTTACTTAATTCCCATATGTACAATTTTCAGAGGAGGGCATGGGCAGAAAATAACAACATTTAAAAAAATTCGCCAAATGTTTAAGGATTCCTATGAACTTTCCAAGAACTTTTTGTTAACTCTTATTAATGTAGTAGGGAGGGTTCATTATATGAGGAGTAGGTGTGTTTCCCCATAACAATTCTGCACCTTTTCTCTTCAGTATGTTCTGTGAGTGTCAGGTTTCCTAGGCCCTCTTTCCTCACTATGTGCTCCGGACTTTTCAAACTCAATCTCTGATCCTATTAAAAAATCTTCTTCTATTTTTCGTATACTTTGAAGCTTGCTCGTTGCTTATATCTTCAATCAAAAGTATTCTAAGCAGTGGAGAATTGTAATATAACAATCTGGTCCCACCCGAGGAAAGCTGATACAAGCGGGGGCGTTTCCGGTCGTTGAAAGGAACGGATGTTTGTTTGACCTTATTTCCGGCAGTAGCGGAAATGGCTACAAGAGGCAAACAGAACAGGTGTCTATGAGAATTATGTGGGCGTGCGTGGGCGAGGCAAAAAACCGGAAGAAAAAGTCCCGGTTTGGAGATTATAAAAAGACCTCGGCGCACGGATTTCACCAGACAGACAGACGAGAGAGCCAGACCAGACCAGAGGAGCAACAGATACGACCCCCCCGTCAACCCCATTAGAAGCGCGCTCTCTAAGTTCTCTGTCCCTGTGCTACACGGTCCATCGTCATTAATAAAAAATATAATATATATTTTTATATACATTTCTATGTTTGTTGTTTGTCGATATATAACAGAATGACATCTATATTGCTTTGAGTTTCGTCGTTGTCAGTAAGAAGATCGTACTGTATTCATTGTCATATAGAAACATTGATGTTACATAGCACTTAAATTCTCTTCTTTCTTAACTCAAGATATCATACCGAATGTCTGATCTGAAATAACCATGAAAATTATGTTAAGATTATACTGTAAATTCATTTATCGTTTGGAAGACGTAAATTACTGAAAGGTAATTGAAACTCACCTGAAGCGTGCTGAATGTGTAATGCTCCTCGTGCCAATAATATTTCCACCGAGCTTCTCTACAGCATATGATTTCATTTAATTTATTGTGTTCCTCTCGAATTTATATTTTAACTGGGGTCATCAGGAAAGAATGTGCAGCGTTTCGGGGCCTTCCTCTCAACGGTTTCACTTGCACACCGGCCCCCCTCACTAATGTGAGGCCCCATTATAACGATATACAAGTGTGTCGTAGATGTACAAACTCAAATGAGATTTTATACCAATGCAGATGTGAACAATCATTTCCGATTGTGATAATTTATCATTAAGAAATTGGTATTAACCGACATATTTATTTTAATTTATTTGTTTGAACATAATTTTTAATGTATACTCATATTTGAGTAAATAGTCTGTTTTGCATGTAATTAAACAGTACATTTTTAATATCCACTGGCCTAAATAAAATTATAATATATTTTCCATCTATAAACGAGTTATTTCGCTACTTTGGTTTCCACCATGAGTCGTTCCTTCAGGCAATTTTTAATAACTTTTTTTAAATAATTTTTTAGTTATTAAAAATCGCCTGAATAAACCACTCATGGTGGAAACCAAGGTAGGGAAATAACTCGTTTACAAACGAAAAATATTCACAAGTTCTACAATATAATTTTATAGAACATTTTTAATACAAATGTGTAATTGTCTAACCCTATTAAGACCAAAAACTAAGTATTAAACAATATGATTATAATATAATTATAATTTATTTACTTAAATTATGTTTACCTATAATTGAATTATATTTGATTGTTTACATTAGGATACGAACCACAGCAGAAATGAGTATTGGAAAAGAAATCAGTAAAATGTGGCTTAATTCAGATTGTGTTTGCTTTGAAATCTTCTGTGGTAGAGTAGTAATATATGTCAGGTCTATTAACGGCATCTGACTACCCAAAAAAAGAATTTTATTGGCGTCAAACCAAATTCTAAGACTTTTGGACCACCCTGTATATTTTCTTTATATATTTCTTCATTGTATTGATATGGAGGGCTCCGACCTTTTTTTTTTTCATTGCGTTTCACCCTGTAAAAAGCATAAAAAGAAGGTAGCAGAGTATAAGGAACAGTTTAATAGTGTATGGTAAGATAAGAGCTAACCCTAGACTTGAACATGTAAAGATTGTCGTGACTGGGTAAACATTCCCTTAGGAGAAGATGCTTGCGAGAAAAATCTGCTTGGGTGGAAGTTACTTCTCATTGATGATACACGCTGTGAATGAAGGTACTTCGATAAAATACGATTAGTATGGCTGGTCCTAACCACTAAATTTTGAAACTTTTGAACTAAGGAATGTAGGTGGTCCTAACACTGTCCATGGAAATTCCTATTAAGAAATGAGAGGTCGAATGCATCTCACCTGTAAAAGAAGGATTCCAGGGTTGTAAGTAATTTGTCACCCACTAGGAGACGGAGTTCTTTTTTGGATTCTGTTGAGACAGTGGAAACTGGACAGCTTGTGGGAACTGGGGAACGGGGGAACGTGGAAAAGTAGGCAGCACAAAGAGGGCAGCCGTACTCTAGTTTAGGCCTGATCTGACTCGTGAAACGAAAGAGGATCATACGAATCAGATACTTCCTGGAACGGAACAGGGAGGGAAATTATATATAAAATTGTGATTTCTGTCAGTCCGTTATCCCTTCTATCTGTCACAGGACCTAACTTAGCCATACACTGACTGACCAATACCAGATGTTGGAAACAATTAAGCGGGTATAAATTAAAGTTGATTTTATTTGGTTGAGAACTTGTACATTTATAAAACATTTTATTTGATTAATTCCTAGAGGAATATGTCTAAATGTGGAAATGGCGTCTTCAAAAGTTTCTTACTGTTGCAAGAGTTTAAATTTGGATAACTGAAAGACAGCCAACTGATCAAAAATGATGAAAACTCCTTAATATAAATCACTAGATATTTTTCCTTTCATGTTTTTCTAAAGATACTTGTTTGTATACGTCATCAAATATTCGCCTCTTTCCATTTTGTTTGGCAATCGCCCGCTGTGTGACGATGCAATCTTTGATATAAAAAGATAGCTAGGGATGTCTCTAAGCAAAAAAGAACAAACAAATCCGAATTCTTGAAGAGATATTACAAGAAGTCTTAAAAACCTTAAATATCTTCTGTCATAAAAGCATAATGGCTGAAATGAATATTTGTGCAAGGAAATGTGGGGGGCAGAAATCTAAATATTTTAGAAAAAATGATATAAAAATAAATAACATTTACAATTGATTAAATTTTATTTATAAAAAATGTAATCACCTTCAGTCACATTATTTACACCTTTTGGAATGCTGTCCTCATTGTTATTTTCATGTCTCCGACGTTTCGGCTGTTGTACTCTCGGCTTTCTTCAGATCCTAGGAATTTTTAACCGAACCCTCTATTTTATCAATTTTATTCACTTTATGGAATATGTTTATACCTAAAACAAATTTGCATGTTTGATTGTAACTTCTTTTAAAGTTCTCAGTGTTGTAACGTGGCGTCAGTTTCCATCTTTTATCTACTTGATTCCTATTCACCTCTTGTCTTTTTTTCAACATCCCAATAGCTACAATCTCCAAAAGTTTAAATGCAATGTCAGTTGCCATCTTTTATCGACTTGCTTCCCATCCATCTCTTATCTTTTCTTCAACATCCCAATAGCTACAATCTCCAAATGTTTAAATGCAACCTCAATTACTATCTTTTATCTACTTGGTTCCCATCCATCAGTTATCTTTTCTTCAGCATCCGAATAGCTACAATTTCCAAACTTTTAATGCAAACACACTTGCCATCTTTTGTCTACTTGATTCCCATCCATCTCTTATCTTTTCTTCAACATCCCAACAGCTACTATCTCCAAATGTTTAAATGCAATGTCAATTGCCATCTTTTATTTACTTGATTCCCATCCATCTCTTATCTTTTCTTCAACATCCCAATAGTTACAATCTCCAAAATTTTAATTGCAACGTAAATTGCCATCTTTTATCAACTTGATTCCCATCCATCTCTTACCTTTTCTTCAACATCCCAATAGCTACAATTTCCAAATGTATAAATGCAATGTCAATTGCCATCTTTTATCTAATTGGTTCCCATCCATCTCTTTCTTTTCTTCAACATCCCAATAGTTACAATCTCCAAAATTTTAATTGCAACATCAATTGCCATCTTTTATCTATATGATTCCTATCCATCTCTTATCTTTTCTTCAACATCCCAATAGCTACAATCTCCAAAATTTTAATTGCAACATCAATTGCCATCTTTTATCTATATGATTCCCATCCATCTCTTATCTTTTCTTCGACTTCCCCTGAACCTTTTTTTATTTTTTCACTGTAACCACTTGCGCACTCGTATAATTCATGCCTTGCTTTGGGTGGAATTATTATATGAAAAGAATGCAAAAGTGTCTGTCCGAAAAGATGATAGACAAATTCATTCCTACTTGAATCTTAGTTCTGCCTTGGTTAACTCATAATTTATCATTTACCATTCATATTGCCAAAATACTTACTAACTTTCAAAAGATGAATAAAAATAAATTCACCAGTGAAAAGAAAACATAGTTTTACAGGGAGAGGTTCCAATCCAGCTTTAAGTATCAACGTCTGGATGCAGATATTGGGTCCCCAGATAATGAAGTTACTATGCAAGAAAAGGAATATTTCTTCTATCATCGTCCTCGTTATGGGCATTGTGTTGTCTTTAATATTGTATAAAAATACGACATCAGGCGAATGGATGGATGCTAAAACAAGAAAGCTTCTTTCTAAGCATAAGATGCATCATCCAAAGGCTGATGTAGACCGTCTATACATACCCCGTAAAGAAGGTGGAAGGGGTCATATTCAGCTGGAATTGTCATACAAGACAACAACTATTGGCTTACTAACATACATAGAAATAACAAAGGATTGGATGATACAATTAGTAAGGCAACATGAAGAAAGAAAGAAAAAATATTCAATAATAAAAGAAGGCAGTCAATACAAACAAGATTTACAGTTAGTAGATTCTGTAGAAAAGCAAAACAGAAGCCAAGAACCAACTATTGCGGCAAGAAATATGAAAATGAAAGCCAAAGATAAAGCTCTTGAAAAGATGAAACAGCGCTGGCAAGACAAACCTCTGCATGGCCAATATCCAGTACGTGCCAATAAATCCAATGTTGACAAAGTTAATACTCATCGATGGTTACGTGCATCTGGATTAAAGTCTGAAACTGAAGGATTTATACTTGCAGCACAAGACCAAAGTCTTTTCACGAGAAACTTTCAGGCAAATATTATGCATAATAATATGGATCCAAAATGCAGGTTTTGTGATAAACACCAAGAAACAATAGACCACCTAATCTCAGGCTGTTCTGTGCTTGCCCCAAACGAATATAAAAATCGCCACGATAGAGTTGGGCAATATTTACATTGGACAATGTGCAAACATTATGGAAAAGCTGTAAACAAACACTGGTATGAACATCATCCAGCACCGGTTACAGAAATAGAAGATGTAACCATTCTATGGGATTACACCATCTACACAGATAGAAAAATTGAAGCAAACAGGCCAGACATTATTGTTAAAAACCAGAAGGAGAAAACTTGTCTATTACTTGATATGGCTTGTCCAGCGGATTGTAACATAGCAATCAAGGAATTTGAAAAACTGTCAAAATATAAAGACCTGGAAATTGAAATAGAAAAAATGTGGAAATTGAAAACAAGAGTTGTGCCAGTGATAGTAGGTGCACTTGGAATGATAAAAAATGGAACAAAACAACACATTGAAAGAATCCCTGGAAACCCCAGCTTAAGAGACATACAAAAAATTGTCTTATTAAGTACAGCCCACACACTAAGGAAAACTTTATCTATGTAATGCTGGAGATGATAGGGAAGATAGAAAATCATGAAATGGAGCCATAACAACACGCCACTACCTGCCTTAGGTCTCCCCGCAGACTTGGTTGGTAGTGAGACCAAAGCAGAAATCGAAATATGATGAAAAATGACATAATAATAATAATTATACATTTCTATAATATTACATTATAATAATAATAATAATAATAAATTTCTATAACAATGTATAATAATAATAATAATAATAAATATCTATAATATTGTATAATGATAATAATAAATATCGTTAATAATGTATAATAATAATAACAAATATCTATAATAATGTATAATGTACAATTATAGTAATAATAATAATAATAAAGTTGTATAATAATGCATAATAATAATAAATATCTTTAATAATGTCTAATAATAATAATAAATATCTATAATATTGTATAATAATAACAATAATAAGCATCCACAATATTGTATAATAATAATAATAATAAATATCTATAATAAGGTTTAATAATAATAAATATCTATAATATTGTATCATAATAATAATATTTATAATAATGTATCAGAATAATAATAAATATCTGTAATATTGTATAATAATAATGATAAATTTCTATAATAATGTATAATTATAATGTTAAATTTCTATAATAATGTATAATTCTAAGAATAAATTTCTTTAATAATATATAATTATAATAAATGTATAATACAGACAACCGGAGAACTAAACGTCCGAATAATAGATTTAAAAAAAAAATTAAACATTCTCCTTAAATCCTATGTTCCTTCAGGACTCCTGTAATTATAACTCTCCAGTAACTAAGTTTTAAATGTCTTACAAGACATGGCATTTGTCTCCCTTGTCTTCTCCACTCTCTTAAATATAGTGTTGCCTTTTTCATTGAAAAAGATTACTGATCCATGTTTGGTTTTCTAATTTACACATTTGACAAAAGAAGGGTTCATACTATTAAATTATCAAATGAGCTACCTCGTCCTGTACATAAATACAGCTTGCCGATTTTATATGTTTTATTTTTTAATCATTTCACTCCGAGCAAGGCAGAAATGCCACTGGTGTGCAGGGCGCTACATAAAAAGATTAATTAGAAAAGAGTGAGGAGTACAAACTAGTTAGAAAGGAACAATAAAAAGCTGAGAAAGCAGGTGCAATGACAGATACATAGGTGGAGAGAAAGGGAAGGTTATACGAGGGTGGGGAGAGAGCTAGTGTCTAGTGGTTAATAGATGAGTATTGACATTGCATTTAAATTTCTGGAAGTTGTAGCCGTCAGGAAAGCAAGAATATGGGAGCTAGTTTCACAGGCGGGAAGTGCGAGAGAAGAAGCTGCAGGAGTAGAATTGTCATCTGCATTTGGCTAACCTGACTGTGAATGGGTGGAACCCAGTTGTCAGTCTGGCTGTACGAGCAGAAGCCATGAAAGTATTTATCGAACAGACAAAAGGAGGCCACATCTCGTCTGTGTGGAAGTGGCTGTAGTCCAGCCGCCAGATCAGTACCTATCACATTACAGACTCTCCTTTGGAACCTGTCGAGAACACTGAGGAGAACGGCAGGGGCTCCTGACCATAAATGGCAGCAGTACTCCATGCACGGACGGATGGTTGACTGCAGGATGGATTCAAGCGGAAAAAAACATTCTGGATCAACATCGTGACTCAACCTTCTTAGCAGTAGATTTAGCTATGGATTCAACATAGTGGTTCCATTTGAGGTCTGAGGAGAGGGTAAGGCCGAGGAGGCGTAGTGTGTTGCTCTCAGGGAGACTCGCTTGGTCCATGCTTATGGGAGGCAGGAGAGGTTGCCTGTGATGGTTGACAGACAACAGCTTGGTTGACAAGCCACTTCTTGCCCCAATTCACCACAGAGTGTAGATCCCGTTCAAGGTCAGCAGCGAGATGATGTCTATCTGCCACGAGAGGTTTCTTACTGGTGCGGGAGAATATTGTAATGTCATCTGCGTAGATGCCTACTTGGAAATTGATCTCATCTGGGAGGTCGTTGATTAAAATAAGGAAGAGCGTCGGGCCCAGGATAGAGCCTTGTGGGACACCAGCATTCGTGCTGTAGGATGAAGAGGCATGCCCATTGAAAACGACTTCCATTTTGCGGTTATTTAAAAAAGATTGGATTAGGTCAAGCAGGCGACCAGTAATACCGTAACCCCATAGCTTGCATAGGAGGGCAGAGTGCCAAACCCTGTCGAAAGCCTTGGAGATGTCCACAGCTACCGCGGGAGCCTCGTCAGACTTATCAAGGGCCTGGAGCATGTACTCCGTTATGGTTGTTAGCAAGTCGGCCGTGGACCTGGCAAAGCGGAAGCCATATTGCCTGTCAGAGAAGAGTTTGTGAGCAGTAAGATGTTGAACTATTTCAGCATTGATTATGGCCTCGAATACTTTCCCGAATATCGGTAGAAGACTGATAGGGCGATAGTTGGATGGGTTCGAGGGTCCACCACAATTCTTAAATACAGGAACGACTGAAGAGAACTTCCAGCATGCAGGAAAGCAGGAAGCAGAAAGGCAGCAGTTTAACAGTTTAGAGAGGACAGGGGAAAGTTCAGGAGCACACTTCTTAAGGACTATCACCGCGATTCCATCGTCTCCACTCGCCTTATGGGGGTCGAGTTTTGAAATTACTCGGGATACTACTGTCGGGGTAATATATACGTCGTGCAGTTTGGCCTCAGTTCTAATAGGGAAGTCGGGTGGGTGTACTCCGGACAATTCAAATGTGGAGTTGGATGAGAATCTGCGGGCAAAGCACTCAGCTTTGTCCGCAGATGACGTGAGAACCTCAAATTCATGGATAAAAGGAGGTATTGAGGTTTTCCTACTGTTCAGCACTCGTTTGCAAATCCTATTCTTAACCGTTGGTATTTTTGAAGGGATTTTTTAACCGAGATTATCTTTTTTTGTTTAATATAAACGTTATTTTTAATGGCTATACGATTTTAACTTAACATTCCCTTTTTTTATTTTCTTAAACAGCGAAATTAATGTATGCCAGCCTGGTAGAAGCGTCGCGACAAGAATCAACTTTATTTATCAGGAAACCACTCATTTAGTCAAAGTCGAATTTCCCCAAAATTCTTACGGCATAGTTCGGATATAGTGGTGGATTGCTAGATGGAATATTGTAGATATACTTTCGATATCTGTTGAGGGGCATCTTTTTAATCAGGATACTATTTAGATTTAAGAAATGCTGATTTTACTTCATTGTTTAAGAAATTGTAAACAACAGGGGCGTTAACTCAAACTCGTGTACCCACTACAAAAGTAACCACCGAATTCAAGAAAATTCCTTTTTTTTTTTTTTTTAATCATATCACCCCGAACAAGGCGGTAACGCCACTGATGCGCAGGGGGCTACGTAAGGATAAAAAGAATGGAAAAGAGAAAGCCGGAAACCACATCCTAAACAGGAAACAAGGGATGAGCCTCTTCACCTGTTCAATAGATGTGGGTGGAGTGTGAACCGGGCGATAGTTTAGTCTATCTACTCCAATTGAAAAAAAAAGAATAATAAAGGAAAAGAGTGAAAAGATTGGAAAAGAGAAAACCAGAAACCGCATCCTAAACAGGAAACAAGGGATGAGCCTCTTCACCTGTTCAATAGATGTGGGTGGAGTGTGAACCGGACGATAGTTTAGTCTATCTACTCCAATTGAAAGAAAAAAAAATAATAATAAAGGAAAAGAGGGAAAAGATTCCTAAATAGATAACGAATAGCCATCTATGAAAATGCAGATGCAATGACAGATACATAGGTGGAGAGAAAGGGAAGGTTATACGGGGGTGGGGAGAGAGCTAGTGTCTAGTGGTGTAACGATTAACAAACTTTTTTTTGGTAGATTATATTACAACTGAGTATTAAATTCGATTCTCACTGAGTACCTTGTAGAGGACACGAGGTCCATTACGTTATTTATTATTTAAGTTTCGATTCGGCATAAGATGGCATAGGAAATAAGAAGCAACAACCGAGTAAATAATGATAAAAGTGTATTAACAATAAGGTTACATAGGTTGAATAAGCATGCAAATTAGGAAAGGAAATGTTCTTTCACTTGTAATGTTAAGAAACGTAACTGAAATCATTTGTTGAATAAAGGTTGTTCATTGAAGAAAGAAAGTCATGAAAGGAATAATAATTTTGATACTTCTGTTGTTGAGTTGATATCCCATTTGTGTTTATATAGGGAAATGTGTGTGTGCACATGTGTGTGAAAATAAAAACGCATATAATTGCGACTTGCATTTAGTGCGGTGATTATTTGTGAGTGAGCAGCATAATGCCAGTCGGTAGGCTGGGGGCCAACTGCCCACTGAAGGGAACACGTGTGAATCCGCTGCTTAAGTAACCACGCCAAAATGCACGGAAAAGTAAGATTATCACTTGAAAACTAAATGAAAGCCGCCTGTCTGAAAGATAAGAACACGCCTTACAGAAATTAGCGTAGGTGTAATAATGAATATATGTAAATGCGTGTATATATGTAAATGCGTGTAATAATGAATATATGTAAATGCGTGTATATATGTAAATGCGTGTATATATGTAAATGCGTGTAATAATGAATATATGTAAATGCGTGTATATATGTAAATGCGTGTAATAATGAATATATGTAAATGCGTGTATATATGTAAATGCGTGTAATAATGAATATATGTAAATGCGTGTATATATGTAAATGCGTGTAATAATGAATATATGTAAATGCGTGTATATATGTAAATGCGTGTAATAATGAATATATGTAAATGCGTGTATATATGTAAATGCGTGTAATAATGAATATATGTAAATGCGTGTATATATGTAAATGCGTGTAATAATGAATATATGTAAATGCGTGTATATATGTAAATGCGTGTAATAATGAATATATGTAAATGCGTGTATATATGTAAATGCGTGTAATAATGAATATATGTAAATGCGTGTATATATGTAAATGCGTGTAATAATGAATATATGTAAATGCGTGAATGTATATCCCATAACCCCGTACTTACAGTCTTGACCCATATCTAAGATGCGCTTAGAAAATCAACTATGCATTTGAACCTGCATATTTTTCGGAGTTACTTTAATTTTATACTGTATGAATGAGAACTTGAACGCAATGCAATTAGACATCCGCTGACAGAAGGTCTGAAAGAAACAAAGGAATCAGAAAAAGAACTTTTGAGATATATGCATTATATGTAATACTAACAAATGCCTTTGTAGTTCTTCAAATAAAGAGTCGATATACATCCTTTCTTTTGTCACCATTCAATTGAGTTTTACATATAAGTATTTTTTAGTTTTTCTTTATTTTCTATGACGGCGGTTTACAGACCAGAGAGTGCATTAAAAGCTATCTTTATTTCGGTTCGGTTCTTTCTTTGTGTCTGGCGGTTTGCCGAGTTCCTTACAGTCAATAAACTCAAGAAGACAAGCAACTCAATGCAAATGAATTATGAGCGGAGGTTCGGTGAAAAGAATGTTTACTCTGTTAGAAGGCCAAGAAGAATAACAAAATAGATTTAAAATAAACACCAATCGAATGAAAGAAAAAAGATGTAATCACATTTAAGAAGAGGGATGAATTAAATTATTTTATATATTTATTTCTCCAGGCCTATAAATAACCGAAAATATATTAGGTTGATGCAAAGCGGCCCTGCAACATATTTGCATAATATTAGGGAAATGCTAAAAGTTCTTTTACAGATTACAAATATTCCTATTGGCTGTGCGTCTGGCTTTTCAAAAAGACTCATCCTAGAAAAAAATTAATTCAACATTTAATTTATTAAACTACAGTTCTATTGAACTGACTAGTACATATATATATATATATATATATATATATATAGCATAATGATGATCCACGTATATAGTCTTAATGTGTATAGGAAAAACTAGTGAAAAGTTGTAATTTAAAAAAGTATTTTTTGACAGTATTTATTTATTTCTATTATTATATATATATATTTGATATTTCATATATATATATATATATATATATTACTTTGAACAAAATGAACGTCATTATAACAACCTAATACGAGGAACTTTTCGGCCAACACTTTTCAAAGTTATTCGTTGGCTTTAATATGAATTGTAAATGAAGGACAAAGAAGAACAACAAAAGCTTAACTTACAAAAAAAAAACCGGGGGGGGGGGGGGGAGATGGAGCCCGTATAAAAGTAAATTTCAATCAGTGGAGTTGTGTGTTTACACCCCCCTTACATTTTAATTATTTGATTAAAATTTACTTTAAGACGAACTGCATCCTTACCCACCTTTGTGTAAGTTAAGCTTTTGTTGTTATTCTTTGTCGTGCATTTACAATTCATATTAAAGGCAACGAATACATTAATACATTTGAAAAGTGTTGGCCGAAAAGTTCCTCAGCTTAGGTTATTATAATGACGTCCATTTTTGTTCCAAGCAGTTAGTTCTTTATGTGGGTACAAGTCTTTGTTTATATATATATATATATATATATATATATATGAAAATTATTTTAAGATAGAGTATACCTGTAAAGTAAAAATTCTTTAAAAAGAGAAAAAACAAAAAAATGCAATAGTTACCAAAAATAACAAACGCAGTTCGCAAATTTTCAGTGCGGTTCTATGACGTCACACCGCGTGATTGCCGTTGCCTAGCAGAGTTTTACGTCAACACAAAATAAAATCATTGGTGATGGTGGATGTTATTGTGTTACCGTCTTAATATCCTCTCTGAAGTTGGCTCATGTGAGCCGACAGCTTAGAAGAAAATTAATAAAAATTATCCAAATTTTGGAGAATTTTTGTCTTTATTTTCAACTGAAATTAAAGCCAAAATACGACGTTTAGAACGGCTCATGATTAAGCATAATAGGCATTTATTGTCTCTTATATTTAACAATGTATATATATATATATATATTTCACCTGAAATTAAATCCAAAATACGATGTTTAGAACGACTCATTATGAAACATAATATACTTTCATTGTCTGTTATATTTAAGAGCTTATTTTTAGAAAATTATCTTCTGCCTCGATATACACACACACACACACACACACACACACACACACACATATATATATATATATATATATATATAATATCAGTAATGAAAAAAGTGAAACATGTTAGATTAAAATACATTATTCCTACCTGTTCTCTACTTATACTTTTCATCTTGTCGGATACATATTGTCAACACCTTTATATATATATATATATATATATATATATATATATATCCGAAACTTGTTAGAAAAATATAGACTCCCAGTCAACTTACTTCCTAGGGAAAATATTTTTCTAACAAGGGCATCAGATATAAACAAATCAATATACTGCTATACATATGAGTATCCATTAAAAATAACTTTAAAAAAAATTTAGAAATGTGTCTCAGATTTAATCTATTCCTTAATATGCATATATATATATATTTATTTATATATATATATATATATATATATATATGTGTGTGTGTGTGTGTGTGTGTGTGTGTGTGTGTGTGTCGTTTCACCTCTGCCTCAAGCAACCCGACAATACTACTAGACTGAAATATAGGTTACATGGAATGAGAGTGAATGAGAAGACTGTGAATGGCAAGGAAAGCGGAAAGAACTAAAACTAAACAGATTTTAGAAAACTAAAGATAGTGGTTGATATTGCATTTGAAGGTTTTACTTGTCAGCTTACCAGGAAATTGGGAGGATGTTCCACAGATGCCAAGTTTGATAAATGAATCTCTTTGAGTATCATCATAGCATTGCACGTAGAATAAGAATGATATACACAGTGATCATAAGAAAGGGTTCAGTTCGAATTTTGTAGCTCCTGAAGATGGCCGAAACGTATAACGCCCGAAACATCTTAAAACAGCCCGAACCATATAAATAACGTATATATGTAGGTGTTTTTGTATCTTGTAGATGCCATTGTTTTCAGAATATATTCTACGCATACGGCCGCATCACATTGTAACACTAGTTCCTATCCAGTTACCGATATTGAAAAACGTCCAGTCTGGTCACTACCTAGATAAGTGGCTGGTTGAGAATGCTATGTGCTGCAAGCAAGTGATGTAATAAACCTTTGGCCGCATCACGTTCGTACACCGGTTTTTGTAAGATAAAAAGTTAAGCATCGTCGAATCTGGTCAGTACTTAGTTAAGTGGCTGCTTGAAAATACAAGGTGCTGTAAGCAATAGATGTAATATACTTTTGGTTGCATCACGGTGGTGTTGTATATCAATAAACAACAAACACATATATAAGTAAAAATATAAGTTATATTTTTATTAATGACGATGAACCGTGTAGCCTAGTGAACAGAGAGTGAGAGCGCGCTTCCAGGGGTTGACGGGGGAGTGTCGTCGGATCTGTTGTGTCTCTCTCTCTCTACTCTGGTCTGGTCCGTCTGGACTGTCTGTCCTCGTCTGTCTGCTCTGGTGAATTCGTGCGCCGAGGTCTTTTTATAATCTCCAAACCGGGACTTTTTCTTCCGGTTTTTTGCCTCGCCCACGCACGCCCACGTAATTCTCAGAGACACCTGTTCTGTTTGCCTCTTGTAGCCATTTCCGCTACTGCCGGAAATATGGTCAAACAAACATCCGTTCCTTTCAACGACCGGAAACGCCCCCGCTTGCATCAGCTTCCTCGGGTGGGCCCAGATTGTTATATTACAGGTGGTACACCGGTATCCGTACGATAACAAGTTAAGCAACATCGAATATGGTCAATAACTAGATGGTTGACCCGTTGGGAATTACAGGTGCTGTAGGTTTAGATACATGGGTGGTGTAAAGAAAAAAGGTTTATTTATCGGGCAGTCGAGTTCTACTTTATGTTTAGTTTGTTCTATTTACTTATACGCAAATAACATTGCGAAGCATCTGCATTCACGCATTTCTCCCAAATATGGGTAAATTAGTATGAATTTTATCACGAAGCCATTATCAACTCAAAAATATTTTTTTTACATTTTAAACTTATTTATTTATGTGTCCTTACTAATGATCTGATCCATTTATCAGGTCACATGACTCAGTGGCTAAAAGGGTTGGTTAAATTCAGTCACTTTACCCAAAGATTTGTGAGTTCAATACCTGACTACAGCAGTGGTGAGCAAAATACTTGAATAATTGAATTAAAAGGGGATAACTAAGATATCTGGATTTGACAAGGCTCATGGAAAGATACCAATCTACATCAGTGATCGAAATTCGGTTTCGAAATTCGAAACACTTGAAGAAGTCAGTAGTGTACAAGGGCCGAAACTTCGTGAATCATTCAATACAGATGAGAATAACAAGCCGAAAAATGTAAATAACCCAAAAAAAGGACAGTTATAAGCTGTTTTTGAAAAAGGAAGAGAGAAAATACAATTAAAACGAATAAGTGGAACATATTTGAAAACAGAACCGCCTGCTTGGTGTTATACCTAGTTTTTTTTTGTTGTTTTTTTTTACTTAATATAGTTCTGGTGAGGTGATATTTTTTAGATTTATGTATATAAGTATTTTGTTAATTTCTGACAGAAATTGTTTTATATAATTTTGTTGGCCAAAAATATTGATTGATTAAATGCTGTGTTTTGCCTATATTTTAATATATTTGCATATATATATATATATATATATATATATATATATGTGTGTAAATTTTCAAGAAAATCGGTTCAGCCGTTTCGGAATCCATAGGTAACGGACACACACACACACACAAACACACACACAGACAAAGATTATTTGAAGGTTTGGTCTTACATCTATGTTTTCCTTTTCCATATAATTTTGGCTAGACTTGATCTTGTGAATATTTTAAGCGTTTTCAATCTTCAAGTTTGATCTATTTGATTTCTTTGTTTAACTGCATACTAACTCCTTGTGAGTCATTTAACGAGTTAATATTCTTGGGGGATTTAGTATTTTTATTTTATTTTGCTATTAAAATATATTGCTATAATTTTCTTCCTATGAAAATCTATTGCAATAGTACAACTGTGTAAATTTTCAAGAAAATCGGTTCAACCGTTTCGGAGTCTTTAGGTAATGGACACACACAATCAGACACACACACATACACACACAGACAAAGTTCCATTCATAAATAAATTTAGACAGAAAAAGTAACAATAAATTGATTAGCTGTTTTGCCCTCAGTGAAGGCTCACTGAATGCGTTATTAATTAAGAAAGGTAATTTAAAATTAAGCGCGTATCACGTATAAGACTTAACTGATTGACTGAATTTGAAATTTAGAAAAAAATACCCTTGGACTTAGATAATTTATTTTTCATTATTTTATTTCTTAATCATTTCAATTCAAGTAAGGGGCCCACCGCTAGTGTGCATGGGGCCAGTCAGTTAAGTGCCATATGTGATACAAGCTTGGGCCATCATGTCTCGAAAAAGTCATGACTGACTGGGAAGAAAATTTTTCCCACAGTAGGTGACCATTACTTTCTTCAGTAGAGTGGTTGTTAACCAAGGCTCTAGAACCTAATCTCTCCTGTTATCTAACCCAAAGCTGGAAGGAGAAGCGATCAATCAATATCGTTTTTAAGTATATTTGCGCGTAAGGGAATGCAACAAACTCAACAGGATTTCGAACTCTGCTCTCCGATTTCTCGTTCTGAGTTTATATCCATTGCTCCATAATGCACATCCATGAGTATAATGAGAAAAAAATACAGTGGACAGTGGATATTAAAGAAAGGCTAAATGCTGAATGAGATTCAAGAATATAGAAGTTGCAGATGTTTCAAGTTGCATTTAACTTTTTGGTTTATTGTAGCCATCGGGGAAACAAGTAAATTAGACGAATTTCTACAGGCGAAAACTGCCAGAAAAACTATTAGATTAACAGTGGTGGCTACATTCAACTATTTCAACGGTAAAAGGGTGGTACCTAGTGCCAACCTCTTAGCACGATTTAATTCAGGTGGACGGGGCACCAGGAAAAAAAAAATTATTAGAGCAGTTGGCAAGAAAATATTTGACAGGGGAAGGCCACGTGTCAGCGGTAAGAATTTGACTGAAGCCGAGATGCCAAGTCAGGGCCGATTACATTGCAAATCCTTCTTTAGATTATGACGAGAACCTCGATACACCGAAACGGCTAAAATGCTCTTTTAGTACATTAATAGTGCTTGCATATATCGGATGTCTACACTTGAATGCCTCCTGCCCCTTGGTGAATTGTAGAATTCGTTATGGTTATCAAAAATTACTGTACTAGAAAAGTTAGTATTGATTCTAAATTCAATTGAAAAGGTGTACGTTTAATGGCTGACGAGGGATGATTAGAATGAGGAGGTATATATATATACTGGGATAAAATTAACCTTCATAATAATTTGGAAAGAATTAATTTTAAAGTCCAATGTAACATCTAAAATGTCTACTTGTTTAATATTGGTAGTTATTTTGACTTTGAGACTTAAACTTTTTAGTTCTCTGTATACCAATTTTCTAATACGTTTACATTAATTTTTGTAGATTCCTTAATCATCAATATGCCATCATCTTTATACAGTCCAATCTTGTCCGTATAAACACAATCCTAGGCAGTAAAATTTTAAAGAATAAATAATCCAACAGATGTGAGGCTTCATCAGAATCCAAAGAACCCACTGAAATACCAAAGTATCATTTTAACGTTTTTACTGTCTTGTATTTGAAATATGTTTAACCTAAATTTCAATCAAATGTCATCATATCGTCTGATTCATAAATTGTGATATTCTAAATATGACATTCAACTTTAAAAACTAGCATTGTATATCTGACACGCTCTCCCAACAATAAAATGTTTTCCTTCTATCCCTTCCAACCCACAAATCTTCTTCTCTGGATAAATCGAACCTATTCATTTTTTAAAGAAACATCAGTTTGTTGAGTTCAACATGTTTTAAAATATTAATGAAAGAAATTATCACCAATGAATGTAAAAATTTCAACAATTTATTTTCATTACAATATTTTGAGTTCCCTTCGGACTACGATCCAACGTAGAATTAACCTCGCAAAATATCAAGGATACTGCTGAGTTATATATATATATATATATATATATATATATATATATATAAAGTAGATTATAATTATATTCATGTCGAAAACTTTAGACGAAAGGATAAAATGGTTTGAAAAAAAAGAAAGGACTTAGTACATGAACGTCAGTCAAAAGTATTCGAACTGAGATCAACACGAAGCCCAAAGAAAAAACCCCGATACGAGAAATCATCTAACAAAAGCGCTGAATACAGAGTTAGAGCAAAATAAAGCGATAACACCTGTTGCCGGGATCGAAACTCGACTGATTTGATGTCAGTTGGAGTTTCTACTTCCTAAGCCATCGACGCACGGTATCAGAGCAGGGAAATTTTAATGTGTTGTATATCAGCAGTGTTTACAGTCGGTCGAGTTTCGATCCCAGCCAGATGTGAGTGGATGCGAAACAGGCTTGTATGTGGATGACAAACATATTATGCTCTCATTACGATTGAGCTCTCTGGAGAAGAAAATTTTAAAAAGAGTTTCCACTTCAGCTATATGCGTGACTCTTCAGAAATGAATTGAGTTCTCTCGGGAACTGGCGTGTGTAAACACTGCTGATATACAACACGTTAAAATTTCCCTTCTCTGATACCATGCATCGATGGCTTAGGAAGTAGAGACTCCGATTGACACCAAATCGGTCGAGTTTCGATCCTGGCCAGTGGTGAGTGGATGCGTCTAGCCACACTGATGAGCTGTGACACAGCGAAATAGACTTGTATGTGGATGACAAACATGTATATATATATATAACACATTACTCAATAAATCCTTGGCCTGTCATATACATGCAGCTAATAATAGAAAAATCGTGTGATTTTTATAAAGTACTGACCTCTAAATGTCACGTGAAAAAATTTGGGTCCAATCGGATTATAGGTTTACAAAGTACAGTTATTTAAGTGAAGCTACGGTTGAAAATTTTCAAAACAATGAAAAAATATTAATTATATGTGTTGATAAAACATTGCTTACTGTTCAAGCAAATCAATGGCTTCATAAGTGTTATTTAGACTCTGCTATTTTAGAAACATTGAGCTTTATGCTGACTTTAACAATGCTGGACCAACAATGCTGCTAAACGCTCAGGCCGCCCAAAATCGGCAGTTGTTCCGGAAAACGCTAAAAAATGAATCCACAAATTCCTTTTGGCCGATCGTAAATTGAAGTTTCGTTTTGCATGAACATTTGTCAAGAGAAAGCTGTGTTCAACGTCTATCAAAAACAACAACGCGTCGACTGTTCAGAGGGTTGTGTGCAAGAGTTTCAACGCAAGAAGACGTTTTTGCGTAAATATGTGACAAAACATGGATAGGCAGATGAAAGCCGTCTAAAGCGACCAAAACGAAAACATCAGCAGGCAAGTTTTTCTCTACCGTATTTTGGGATGCGCAATGTACTTTTTCATCGATTGCCTTAAGAAAGGAAGAACCATCAATAACGAATATTATATATCATTATTGGTGCGTTTGAAGGAAGCAATTGCTAAAAAACTGTCACAAATCAAAAAGGAAAAAGTGGTCTTTCATCAAGACAACGCACCCTGTCACAAGTCGATCGCAACGATAGCAAAACTAAATGAATTTCGCTTCGAATTACTTCCGCATCCACTCTGTTCTACAGATCTGTTTCCCAGCATATACTGGTTGTTAGCAGACCTCAAAAGAATGCTTCAGGGAAAGAGATTTGGCTCCAGTGAAGAAGTGATATCTAAAACTAAGGCGTATTTTGAGGTAAAAAACAAATCCTTCTAAAAAGAAAGGCATCGGATTGTTAGAGAAGCGTTGAAATCGATTTATTACCCTAGAAAGGGACTGTTAATGAATAAAGTCGATTTTACCTAAAGGTTGTTGTTTTATTAGTTCGGCCTGGGATTTATTGAGTGATGTGTTATATTTGTAGTTCTATGGATCATTTGTTATCTAAATTACATAAAAATGAAAATAAAAATGGGCATCTTATGTTAGCAGATATATTTATTAAAATTAAATAATATATCTTGAAATACAAACTTTATGCAGTCAAATCTTCATTGGCCTCCAGACATCTCTAGATTACCCTTAATCTCTTCTCAATGTTCTTGTTTAAGTTAGGGAATGCTATCATGTTCCTGCTCAACTTTGGTGTTAAAAGAAGTTTTTTTTTGTCTCTCGAGCAACTGCACAAAATAATGGTCAAGTGGGTTATAAAGTGTGAAGTGCTTGCAGAAATTTTTTAACAACCATGACTAGGCTCACCTTCTGTTGTTGCATGATGCAGAAACCTGTAGCAAAATATGGTATCTTCCAGCAGCTACCCTCTTGATACACACACATGATGTAAGCCTGTTCTTTGAGTTTGAGGCCTTGTGGGACGATGAGTGAAGGCATAATCTTGCTATCACTAGTGATCACTCTAAACTCCATAATGTTGACTGGATACACTACCGGCCATAATTATTAGGCCACCCCAGTTATTTTAAAGAAATTATATATTTCATACTAATTTTAATTGTATAATTCTAAATGAATATAGAATGCTTTTTGTTATTATTATTTGCAAAATTTTACAAGGCAAGGAACAAACATGAACTAGTCCGAATCACCCTGAATTTTCTTCATTCTTTCATTTATGAAATTGCAATATAGGTAATTATTAAATATTTATAAATTCATTTGATGCACATGTTATTGTGCAGTATTAACAAAAGAACCATTCTAATTTCATTACAATTATTCACTTGGCAATGAATACTAAAAAATAGTGTGAAATACATCATTTCTTAAAACACTGTGGTTGTCTAATAATTGTGGCCGTTAGTCTATATCATCCAAAGTTTTCGAAGTCATCTAAAATCCATAAATGCTTTTTTTTGTTTTAATTTTTGCCGACAATACAGTATAGTACAATTAGTTAGACATCGTTTTGTTTTGTTTTTTTAATCATTTTATTCTAAGCAAGGCATTGTACAGCCACTGTTGTGCAGGGGGTTACATTGGGGAAAGCGATGAGAAATAGTGGTTAGTAGGTTATATAGGGGAACGTGATGAGAAAGAATGGTTAGGGGGTTACATAGGAGAAATGTGATGAGAAAGAGTGGTTAGGGGGTTAGATAGAGGAAAATGATGAGAAAGAGTTGTTACTGGGTTACATAGGGAAAAGTGATGAAAAAGCGTGGTTTGATATAGAAAAAGACAGAAGGAGGGTGATAGACAGGTAAGGATATTGAGGATGAGGGTTGCGTAGATGGGAAGAGTGTTTGAGAGAATGGGTGCGAGTTAGTGTGTTAGGAGGTGTCTATTGACCTTGTGAGAAAAGTGGAATTCATTCTACCAGAATTTAGGAAACGACATTTTGTACTATTTGGCATTCGCCCCGGGGCTCCAATACAGACATTTCAGAGTGTTTGTGTGACAATCTGAGAAGAGTGCCGAGGATTCAGAAAGAGTTAGATGAGTTTAATGGTGATAACGAAGTGACGGCAGCTCGAAAAACTCACTCTGATTGTTCCAATAAGAAAGGAATTCTCGAATTTTGTGTTGAGGGCCTCAGACTCAACACTGTGTCTACATTAAGTGCCTTGAGGAAATAGTGCTGCTCTGGGTTAAGATATTTATATCACACTAGTCTGATTGAAGAAGGAAGGTTAGTTGAGATGTGTGTTGGGTAGAATTATCCACTGTAACCTTTGATAAGTGTACTGTGTAAGTTTTTACGTGTGTGTGTTTGTGAGGGTATGTGTGTGTGTGTGTGTGTGTGTGTATCTCGTGTATGTATCTCGTCAGGATTAAAAATTGATGAGCCAATTTTGATTTCTTGTCACGTTACTTACATTTAGTCAAGTGCCTTTCTTGACCTGGGTAATCATGTCTCGAAAGAGACATAACTGACTGTCCAGAAGATTTTTTCGCAGTAGTTTGCGATAGATTGATTGCCTTCCACGGCTATAGAACCCAATATGCCCTGCTATTTAACCCATATCTAGGAGAAGCGACGGATTAAAACCGTTTCCAAGGGTATTTGCACTTAATGCAACGAATTCAGCTGCAATTCTAACTTGCCCCTTTCGATTTCTCGTTTTGAGCCGATAACCACTTAACCACTACTCACATCCTATTTATATTCACTGAAGCAAATAAATCTGAGCAAAATCATGAATAAAAAAAATTAAAAATATAATCGCCTAACTCTGTCACCTCCGCCCCTACCAGTACTCACTTGACCACTAGAGTAATGGGGCATTCTCTCCGTAACGTTTGGGGAAAGCCTAAGCCCCAAAAGCCTAAGCCCCAAAAGCCTAAGCCCCAAAATGGCCTTCACAGACTGAAAAGAAAAACATATCTGTCGAAAATTATTTTTCACAACTCTAATCATATAAATATGAAATTTTCACTGAAGACGCATGAATTTACATTTTTCATTTAACATCAATTTCCTGATTGTTTCAAAGCAGAAATATTGTTTACTATCGAGCTTGAGACAGAGGATAATTTAAGTGCTATGTAACATCAATCTTCCTATATGACAATGAATGCAACACATCTTCCTTGCTGACGAAGAGAAGCCTTGAAGCAACAAGGATGCTAAAAATACGATGGCATGAACATGTAAGTAATGAGGAAGCTTCAAGGCAAAAAAAGAGGAGACTCTTGAATTGGATCAGAAAGTTAGTTGCAATGCCTGAACCACATCTTGAGGACAGACGGCATAGAAAATCTAATACCCACAGGACATATTGTAGGTAATTCATTCAGAAGTAAACAGCGATTAACGTACATAATAGTCTTGTTTAAATAGATGACAGGAGAGAAAGATTAAGGCGATAAATATTACTTGTATCACAAAGGATGAGATGTTGTGAGAGCTATGATTGCGTACCACATGTGAAGCATTTATAGATTCATTTACTAAGTCTTACTCGATACACGTGTCACAATAATAATTATGGAAATTTTATTTGAAGATTTGTTGTTATCTCTACGTTTTTCTTGTCCATATAATTTCGGCCATTTTAAGCTTTTTCAATCTCCAAGTTTGATCTGTTTGATTTCTTCGTTTAACTGCATACTAACTCCTTATAGGTCGTTTAACAATTTAATATTCATGGGGAATTTAGTATTTTTCTTTTATTTTGCTATTAAAATCTATTGCTAGAATTTTCTTCCTCTGAAAATCTATTGCTAGAATTTTCTTCCTATGAAAATCTATTGTTAGAATTTTATTCTTATTAAATCGCTTACTAGAATTTTTTTTTAATCATATCACCCCGAACAAGGCGGTAACGCCACTGATGTGCAGGGATCTACATAGGAGTTAAAAGATTGGAAAAGAGAAAACCGGAAACCGCATCCTAAACTGGAAACTAGGGATGAGCCTCGTCACCTGTTCAATAGACATGGGTGGAGTGTGAACCGGGAGATAGTTTAGTCTATCTACTCCAATTGAAAAAAAAAGTGAAAAGATTGGAAAAGAGAAAACCGGAAACCGCATCCTAAACAGGAAACAAGAGATGAGCCTCTTCACCTGTTCAATAGATATGGGTGGAGTGTGAACCGGTTGATATTTTACTCTTGTGGTATTAAAATTTATTACTAAAACGTTCTTCCTATTAAAATATATTACTAAAACTGTTTCTGCTATTTAAATCGATTCTGTTTTTCTTTTCTTTTCACTATTCAAAGCTATTGCTGGTAATTTTGCTATAGAAATGCATTTTTATTATTTTACAATGTTTTGATCCCAGTTTAGAATTTTAGGTTTTTATCCTATAGCTTGGACTTTAATAGGTGCTACTAACCCAGAGTGGGGCAGAGCTTGGAACAACAACAGTTAAGAGGTGGTTCAACGATGCTCACCCACCACCGATCAGCGTCCCTCCTGGCGAACTTAGTTTATCGTCAAGCCCTCTTTTCCGTGAGTCATTGAATATTCTACATCATGAATGCATCGCAACTGATACATGTTTGTACTGATGTTTCTATTTCAAAAGTATGCTGTTTTAGTTTGTTTTTAAATTGTAAGATATTCAACCGAATACAATTTCCGTTTTCGATTGACCGTTGACCTGTACTTAGCCAGGGGCCCTCTGGCGATGATTTGCAAGTTTTTTTTTAATATATTATATAACAATATCTTCCGTGCTCTTAACGAGCGCCCATAGCACAGAGGTAGAATCACCGAATGACGCCATTTCGGTCGGGTTTCAATCCTGGGTTAAAAAGCAATCGGAATCTAACCGTACTGATGGTCTCTGATACAGCGAAACAGATCTGTCTGCGGATGACTATATATATATATATATATATATATATATTCGTGGCAGCAGATAATTTTCTAAACATATACTGTTAAATATAAGTGACAATGAATGTCTATCATGTTCAATCATGAGCCATTCTAAACATCATATTTCGGCTATAATATCAGGTGAAAATAAAGACAAAAATTCTCCAACATCTGGATAATTTATTATTAAGTTGGTTCAAAACTTCCTGTTATCATTTAGAGCTCTCACGCGGTGTGACCTCGTAGAACCGCATTACAAATTTACGAACTGCGTTTGGTATTTTTGTTAACTGTTATCGTTGCTTAGCAAAGTTTTATGTCAACACAAGATAAAATCGTCGCTGATGGTGGATGTTTTTATGTTAACCTCCTTGTAACCTCTCTGAAGATGGCACACGTGAGCCGAAAGCTCAGAACCAACTTAATAAAAAATTATCCAAATGTTGGAGAATTTTTGTCTTTATTTTCACGTGAAATTAAAGCCAAAATACTAAGTTTAGAGTGGTTGATGATTAAACATAACAGACATTCATTGTCTCTTATATATAACAGCATATATATATATATATATATTTATATATATATATGTGTGGGTGTGGGTGTGTGTGGGTGTGGGTGTGTGTTCCATCGTTCGTATGGCTTTGGGTTGTCCATTATACGCACCTGTCCACATTTTGGCTGTCTGACAGCATCTTCGATTTTTGCCATCGCAGTTCATACACGACAGGTGTTTTTGTTGCTGCCCGGTTCGTACACGGAATTGCTAAGTCATGTTAGGTCACGTAGAAAAGAAACAGGTGTCATCAAAAAGAATTTTGGCAATACATTTTAAGCGCTTCATCGATAGATATAACACTTTGCAACACTGAAAAAAATTATATAAACTATTATGAATAACTCGGGAACTGTTTCCGTGAATGTAGTATACTTATCGCATAAGCGAAATACAATATATGCTCCCTTGCTGACTCGCTACATTCTTTTTTATTATATTAAGCTTTTTCTAGGTACGGTTTTTTAATTTTTCTGTTATTTTATTTTTTGCCACGCAAGTAATGGTGATTTCTGTATTAAGGGTGTGGATATTTCCAACTTCAGCGTGTCTAGTTTAGTTAGTGTTAGCCTATATGAGCCGATCAGTGCTGTTCAGTCACCCTCTACCGAGAATGAATATATATATATAATGTTTGGGGAATAGCTATTTGAACAGCTTACTAGAACCTGAATTGTTCAAACCTAGTCGGACGTAAATCTGTATTTTCGTATGAAATAAAAGAATATCTGCCCTAGAAATTAAATTTATATCGATCTGTTTTCGTATTAGATCTAGTATTAATAGGGTCCATGAGGATTATCTTCTCCTCGATTTATTACTACTATATATATATATATATATATATATATATATATATATAATAAACTCTCAAACTCTCGGTCACCATGACACGAGACAACCCTTTATGGTTCTTCAACGTAAGTCATCCACCTCATTTCACATACAAGGCTTGGTGGTAGTTTTTATTAGGCACCTTCCAATGCAATCTCTGAATTGGCATGTAAATTGCATCTCTGATACTAATAAAAAACTCAGTACATATATTGGTTTTACTACAACCACGCTCTCCTGTAGACTTACATGTCATCTTTCTGATCAGAGTACTACTAAAAGACATTTCTCTGAAAAACATAAACATGTAGGTAATATCAGACAGATTTTGGTCAACAATACGATGATCCTTACTCATACACACAGTTAGAGGAACCTGCAGATATTGGAGGCCATGTACATCCAATCTAAACAACCAACACTCAATAAAATCAACTTTAAATCATGGTTTTGTTGTCATTTCGCGTTATCATGCGGTGTGACGTCATAAAACTGCATCGCAAATTTAAGAACTGCGTTTATTATTTTTGGTAGCCATTGCCGTCGCCAAGCGGAGCTTTATGTCAACATAAAATAAAATCGTCGGTGATGGTGGATGCTATAATATTTCAGTCTAAACAACCTCTCTGAAGATGGCTCATGTGAGCCGAAAGCTTAGAAGTAAATCATTAAATAATTATCCAAATGTTGGAGAATTTTTGTCTTTATTGTCAACTGAAATTAAAACCAAAATACGACGTTTAGAACGGCTCATGATTAAACATAATAGACATTCATTGTCTCTTATATTTAACAGCATATGTTTAATATATATATATATATATATATATATATATATATATATAAAATCAAGAATTTGTGCCCACAGATATATAGAACAATATAGAGGTCATTTTAATAACCTAACCTGAGGAACCTTTCGGCTAACACTTTTAAAAAGTATTCGTTGGCATTATCATGAATTATAAATGCAAGACAAGGAAGAACAACAAAAGTTTGACTTACAAAAACGGGGGGAAAGATGGAGCTCGTCTCGCGTAAATTTTAATCAAATAATTAAAATGTAAGGGGGTGTGTAAACACACAACTCCATAAGAGTGATAAAATAGAAAAAATGTAACACTCACATACTCTCCAGTAATTGTAAAGAGCGAATAAATCGCTCTTTCTGCCTGTAATATAACAATCTGGCCCCACCCGAGGAAGTGATGCAAGCGATGGTGTTTTCCGTCGGTGAAGGGGGCGGCGAAACGACAAGACAGGTGTTTGTGAAATACATCCTGTCAAGGCCGGAGCGGATATCATTTTGACCTTATTTCCGACAGCGGCGGAAATGGCTACAGAGGCAAACAGATCAGGTGTCTCTTAGAATTACGTGGGCGTTGCGTGGGCGAGGCAAAACCGGAAGGAAAGTCCCGGTTCTAGAGGACTATATAAAGACCTCGACACACGGATTCGCTAGTAGCAGAGAACGGCCAGTGGAAGCAAACAAACACCACAGGCAAAAACTACACTCCCGTCAACCCATGTGCCTCTCACCCTTCCGTTCTCTATTCCACACGGTCCGTCGTTATTAATAAAAATATAACCTTATATTTTTATATATGCGTGTTTGTTGTTTTGTCGTCGTACGGCAATATATAACACTGCCTACACAGGCGTGGCTGATGGATATTAAGGTAAACAGCTTCCAAAACATGTAAATGATAAGCTGAGCGAGCACTGTGCAGGACAGAAAACCATGTGTCCTCTTAATGAGAAGCACATTCCTGATTGTTATCCTACTAATGTAGTCAAACAAGTGATTGATAGCAAAGTCATACGTTATAAAGAACTAGTAGTCGTGGGACCTAGTCATTTTCCGATATATTTAAAATTGCCGTGGCTTGGTAGGAAGTGTCAAATTGTAACTGATAAGATCTCGGCGTGTGTTTCGTCTGGGTATCTTTCGGTAAAATTACGTGCTGTTTTTCAAACTAGACCTGTGTTTTCTTCCTTTACTAAAGGTAGGTTGTCCTATTTTAGCAGAAATTATATCAGGCAATTGACTCCAGAACCGCCTGAGTTGTTTTTATGGATCCATGAGGGCTACACGAACGAATATTTGCAGTGACGTGCTGCGAAAAAACCGCGTTTCCAACCTAAGATTGGTTCGTCCTATGTAAACAGCGTCCTAACGGCATTTAAAGTGATAAACAATATAATTTCTGCTAACATAGGACAACCTACCTTTAGTAAAGGAAGAAAACACAGGTCTAGTTTGAAAAACAGCACGTAATTTTACCGAAAGATACCCAGACGAAACACACGCCGAGATCTTATCAGTTACAATTTGACACTTCCTACCAAGCCACGGCAATTTTAAATATATCGGAAAATGACTAGGTCCCACGACTACTAGTTCTTTATAACGTCTGACTTTGCTATCAATCACTTGTTTGACTACATTAGTAGGATAACCGTTTGCCTCAAATATACCTTGCAGGTGAACAAGTGTACTGTCTAAACACTCAGGAGAACAAATTTTAAGGGCACGGTGAACCAGAGTCTCTATCAAATCTATCTTGCGGGACTTTGAAACAAACGAGTTCCAACTGGTATATAAACCAGTAAAAGTGGGTTTACGAAAAACTGAAGTGACAAAACCCCTTCTGACGCTGAACTAAGACATCCAAAAATGGGAGAGACCTGTCCTTCTCTACTTCCATAGTAAATTGGTGAGAGGAATGTAGAGAATTCAATTGAGCCAAAGAACTGTCAGCATCACCGGCGTCATCAAATGCTGAGAAAGTATCATCAACATATCGTAAATATACTAAGGGCTTGTCAACCCTCTCAAATAGTAAACGCTCAAAATGACCCACAAAAATTTTGGCAAGAATAGGACCCAAAGACTACCAATCGCAATGCCGTAAGTCTGAACATATATTGCCCCATCAAAACTGAACACATATCCTTCCGTTGCTAACCGCATGCATTCCGAAAACAGTTCTTCAGGAATGACAGTTGGGCCCAAATTGCCTCTGTATAACATACATTCCTGATCAAAATTTTAAGACCACTTAAAAATCTTTAAAAAGAAATATTTTTTACAGATAGGTTTTAAACTCCTACCACTTAAGTTTACCAATACTACAATCTAAAAGGTTATGGAAACAAAAAGCTACATTCCAAACATTTTATTTAGAAATTACATTTTTAGAAAATGAGGGGATTTACGCATGATCAAAATTATAAGATCAGGGGAATAAATTGTTAAATCTATGGTAATTCAAATGTTTTTAGTTCAGTTAGAGATTAGCAATCACTGCGTAAAGGTGTTACCATGCCTAAAGCAAGCAAACTTACCAAAGTTGAGCGTTCTCGAATTCTAGAATTTTATAAGCAAGGTTTGTCACAGCGGGCGATCGCAGCTAAGGTAAATCGCAGTAAAACTGTGATTTGCAACTTTCTAAAGAACAGTGGGAATTATGGAAAAGCAAAATCCTCTGGTAGGCCCCCAAATATTTCTCCTGCATTGAGTAGGAGAATAAGACGGGTTGACATGAACTAGAGGGGACTTTCTTCTAGTCAAATTAAGGCAGTCACAGATGATGATTGCAGTCCCGTAACCATCAGACGACACTTACGACAAAAGGGCATGGTAAATAAAAAGCGTAAACAAATTCCTTGGTTGCTTCCATGTCACAAGGTGGACCGCTTAAAGTTTGGTTGTGAATACCATACATGGGACGTTGAGAAGTGGAAGAAAGTCCTGTATTCTGATGAGAAAAAATTCAATCTAGATGGTCCCGATGGCTTCCAACGATATTGGCATAACAAAAACATGCCTTCTGAAATTTTCTCCACACGTCATAGTGGTGGAGGGTCCCTAGTGTTATGGGGTGTCTTTTCTTACAGACGGACGATGGAGCTCCAGGTGATGCAGGGTTGTTAAACAGTGGCTGGTTATATTAGCATGCTACAAAAAGCATCATTGATGATGGAGGTCCATCGTTTGTATGTGGATGCATGGTTATTCCAACAGAATAATGCTGCAATCCACGCTGCAAGACGGACCTTGGCCTTTCTACGAGAAAATGGGGTCTATCTCTTGAGACATCCTGCATGCACACCAGACTTGAACTGTAAATGTTTGAGGATGGATGACAAGAGATGTTTATCGAAATGGCAAACGATATTCAACAAAAAATGAATTTCGTGAAGCCATCTTCAGAAGCTGGAGCAACATCCCCCTCACCTTAATTGAAACGCTTATTTCTAGCCTGCCTGACAGAATTTCTGAAGTCATTAAAAGTAGTGGAGGTAGAACTCATTATTAAATTTGGTTGTGGAATGTTTTCATACACGTTTTGTACAATTTCGTAGAATTTTTGTCTCTGGTCTTATAATTTTGATCATGTGTAAATCGCCTCATTTTATAAAAATGTAGATTTCTAAATTAAATGTTTGGAATGTAGTTTTTTGTTTCCATAACCTTTTAGATTGTAGTATTGGTAACCTTAAATGGGAGGAGTTTAAAATCTATCTGTAAAAAAATATTACTTTTTAATGATTTTTAAGGGGTCTTAAATTTTTGATCAGGAGTGTATCAGTACAAATGTTAATGGTCTGATGTCAGGGTTCATTTGTGTGTAGGCTTAATATATCATACGAAACCATAAATCTTTCCTCAGAGGATAATTCTAAGCTTCTAAGGAAACCGGAAAAAGTGAAGGAGTCTGAAATGCTGCATGTGGACAACACGTCACACACAGGTTGGAGTAGTTCTGCCAACCATTTGGTTAACTCGTGTTGTACGGAGCCCACCACAAAAAAATTCGGTCCAAGTGGGACTCCTTCCTTATGTACCTTAGGAAGGCCTTACATTCTAGGACATTACGATCCAACGGGCCTTATTCTACTGTAGATGTCTTTTGAGAATCAAATCAAAGAATGTAGCCAACTTTGTATCCTGGTTTCTATTTTCCTGGTATTGTCAAAAGTATCGGCAACACCGATCACTTTAAACTCAGCAGGATCATCCAAAATAACATGCATTTTATTAAGATAACCCTGCTTATTCAAAATGACAACACCAGAACCTTTATCTGGTTTGGTAATATATATTTTTTTTTATTCAGATACTTTAATCCAAGCGGAAAAAGCAGGAAGGTAAATTCCAAAAACCCGATCCTAATTAATATTAAAAATTTTATTTTAATCTTAAAAAATGATACAGGAAGAGAGCTCCATGTAATAATATATTACAGAGGAAATATAAATTAAAATAGGATTAATTCAAAGGTGTTGGATGACCATTTCGATATGAAAATCCCCACGGGGGATAACACATCACCTCAGCAATAAAAAAAAATGAGTTTCTGAAAGGATTCTTTTGTTGCTGAGGTGATGTGTTATTCCCCGTGGGGATTTTCATATCGAAATGGTCATCCATATATACTAATTATTTAGTTATTGATAATAATTTAGTTAGACTAGTATACATATTATTGTAAATTGCGTGAAGACACCGAAATGTAGAACCCTTGGTTGCATAATGACTCGTTTGCAAATGAATGCACACACATACACACACACACACACACACACACACACACATATATATATATATATATATATATATATATATATAATAGACACTGACTAAATATCTCTTGCATAATTTTATAGGATAGATTCTTTAGATTACTTTTGTTGTGATAGCAACTTTAAAATGAGAGACGAAGTTCTATTGTCCTCGAGAAATCAGCACATTTTGTCGAAGAATTCTTTTTATATTTAGGAAATATTTTTTAGTATGGCGTTCTCCTCAGCATTATTTTCTCGTTCTGTTAAAATCCGGATTTAGCGAGACGTACAGGAAAATCGATTTTAGGTAAAACCACAGATGCCAGACACAAAAATCGATGAGGATTTGAAATCGGAAAATACGAAGTAAAGAAGAGCATTCAATGCATCACGCCCGTTTCTTTCTCTTTCATAATTGAGATATATGTGTTTGCTTGTATGTCTTCCGGGTTCAGCTCAAATCTTTTTGTCAGGAGAGTTCGTCCTTAGCTCTTCTCGTCTGTAGAGAAGGACATCGTTTACTAAAGAGAAAAATGGCCAGGAACTTGGATGTGTTTATCTAACAAGATGTCACGGGCCAAACAGTTTTTATCTCACCCCTAAGAGTACGTGTTTTCGATTCGGTTTAGTGACCAAAAAAAAAAAAAACAAAAATAAAAATAAAAATTAAAAGAAGCAGCATACATTTTGGAACATGTTGCATTAAAAAAATTCTTCTATGTGTCTTGTACTTTCATGACGTAGGCGAACATGGCTTTCCACGTCTTCCTATCCCTGGTGGCTCTTAGCAAGGCAATAAAAAATGTATATATATATATTATCCCAATATGCTTATTTCCTGATTTTATACGAAGATTGGCCCAGAGAGCCAATTTTGAAATCGTTTCATTCACCAACGCGAAAATAGCATTGGGAAAAGTATTAATCTATCTCTTCTCCCTCCAGCTATGGGTAAAAATGCGGGACGAATTATATTTCTCTAGTAATCAGTCTATTGCAGAAAAGAATGAAAAGTTGCTGCGGAAAAGTTTTCCGCCTTTTTAAACATCATGGCCCGTATCACGTATGACACTTAACCGACATATATATATATATATATATATATATATATATATATATATATATATATATAAAATTATTATTATTAATATTTTTATTATTATTTCTTATTACAAAAACAAATATGTATATTTATATTATTATTAATAATTATTATTACAAAAACAACAAACTACAACAAAATTGTACATTTTGTTTTGACAGTAAATGAATAATGTCTCATCAGGTCGTTGACAATGATGATAATTATTTTTAATTTTAAACTGTGTTTTTGTTATATGAGAACAACATTTCCTTTTATGATTTGAAAAAAAATTGTATATATATATATAATATTATTGTTAATAATTATTACAAAAACAAATATATATATATATATATATATATATATATATATATATATATATATATATATATCCGAGTGAATACAGAACGAAGAATTCTTTCAACGCCCAAAACATTAATGGCTCGATATATAATATATAGAGTGTGAATATTTATTATAAATATTTTAAAACATGTACATAAAGGAAAACTCAACACGTCATTTCAAGTGGTCATAAACTATAGTTCATTTCTATGAGCTACTTAGCTCATTTTATAAGACCGTACAAATTAACTTCCATTTGGTACAAAAAGTTTTGCCGGAATAAGCATTTTCTTTAACTGAAGAGAAAGATAAAAATAAAAAATAAAACTGAAAATAAAAAATAAAAATGAGAAGAAAGAAAGAAAAGGGAAAGAAAAAGTTATTGGCGTCAGATCTGTCTGGGATTGCCCGGGCCGTCGTGAAAAGTATGACCTGTAAAGGAATTTCTAATTCTTTGGACGCTGGTGTTTGTTTGACCTCATAAAACCAACCCATCCATTTATACTAACTTATATCCATATATACATATGTGTACATTCCCACATATACTTACAAATGTGACTTTGTTCATATACTTACCGCTTTACACGTTCTCGTATTTACTTACCGATCCTGCAGATCGTGTACTCTTACATATACATCTTATAAACACGGGATTTACGCGCGTATAAGTAGCGTTATATATATACATACATGTAATTGTTAGTAATTCTCACACATATTCCCAAATTACGCCAATATTTTCTTACTTCCATACATCCAGTGGATTTATGCATACATGCCTACACATCGCCTACAGGCATATGAATATACAAACACAACTATAATTATATAAGCACACGTTCAACTTTTTTTTTATCTTTATGCGTAAAGATAATCTAGGTCTATGTACATTTAATTCCCAAATGAGGTGATATATTTTCTTTTCATACGTCTTAATAAGCCTTACTCTTCTATATCCATATATGCTGGTTTACCTCATTCGCATTGTTGATGCTAACCTGTATACCTATGGGTAGAATGATCGGAAAAACCCATCCATTTATACTAACTTATATCCATATATACATATGTAAACATAATTAGGTCCGTTCTTATAGATGCGAAATACTCATACTTAGGTGCCCCCTTATACATACAATAATGCAATAATACAATGATACATATAAACATGCACAAAATTCTATAGAAGCATGCACAAAATTTGGTGCACCCATATATATGAGAGACATATCCCACCTTACATTTGGGTGCCCCATTCTACACGTGAAATATCTATGTCGAAGTCATTATAGTGAACTTTCTTTTACATAGTTGATGATAGGATATTTCATTTAGAACTACGTGAACCAATAATATAAAGTCATTGTGTACTTAGATGGGTGTGTTAATTTCTTTCCTTATTTTTACTTCAGTTGGTCTGTAAAATCCTCCAACGTATGATCTACACAAATGTGAGAGCTGATAAGTTTGTCGGAAGGGAGTGGATAGTGGTGATTCCAGGATTTTATGTGTTAGACAGAATCCACCACCACCCACCACTTCCGATAAACTTACCATCTCAGATTTGTGTGGATCATCCGTTATTTTTTATTTTCATTTTTATTTTTTATTTTTATCTTTCTATTCAGTTAAAGAAAATTCTTATTCCGTCAAACTTTTTTGTACCAAATGGAAGTTATATTGTAAGGTCTGGTGAAATGAGCTAATTAGCTCAGAGAAATGAACTTTAGTTTATAACCACTTGAAATGAAGTGTTCAGTTTTCCTTTATAAATATAATTTGCTCTGGATAACATTCATTGAGCTCTCTATAGAGATATAACACTTAATATTAGATATTATATTAAGTTAATCTTGTTAGATTATCCTCACCGTTTACGGACTGGACATAAATATATATATATATATATATATATATATAAACATTAATTATTACAAAAACAAAAAACTACTACAAAATTATACATTTTGTTTCGACAGTGAAAGAACAATGTCTCATCATATCGTTTACAATGATGGTAATAAGCGTTTTTATTTTAAACTGTTTTATTGTTTATAAAAACAACATTTCCTTTTATGCTTTGAAAAAATTCACCGTAGGAAGTACAAAAAAGTTAAAAAAAGAAAGAAAGTGGGATGAAAATATGAACAATTTTTTTGAAATATCAAATTTAAATAACATTTTTCTGCATATATATATACTAGCAGTATAGTCCGACGTTGCTTGGGTGTAATGAAAGCTTTAAAACTAATCCATGGTCTTGGAGCTCAGACTGTTTGGACGTTGGCACGAAGACTAAAAATCAATAGTTGTTTCCAATTAAAGCGAAACCGTAGACTGAAAGAAAAATGAATAGATATAAGTCAAATTTTGAAGTTTATTTCGTCGTAAACTGAATTTTGAAGGCTAAATAAGTCCTCTGAGTAAATAGTATCATGGCTGAAACTAAGACCTACAATTATATCTACTTAGAGCCAAACCCGAAGCAAAAACTAAAATAAAACAGCGGAAAAACTGATTTTCATCAAACCCGGTAGAATATCGGAGTATCGATTTCCAATATCGGAGTCAAATAAATCATCCAAGTATAGAACTGCAATCTTGAAACTTCTGAATATCGTTTCTTATGTCTTTTTCTCTGAGTGTATCAAATTTGATTGAAATTGGACCATTATAACCCGATTTTTTCAATTATCGATTTTCGATATTTATCGGAGGTACCTCGACACAAAATTTAGCTAAGAACACTCGCAGACGCTTCTAGTACAACTGTGTAAAATTTCAAGAAAATCGGTTCAGCCGTTTCGGAGTCTATAGGTAACGGATACATATACAGACACACTCACACAGAGACAAAGTTCCATTTATAAATAAGTTTAGATATAGCATAATCAAATATGTTTATAATAGAAAATTTAAAATGCAAGAGCAAATCAAGGTAGAGGTTTATTGACAGATGATGATGTATGAACCTTAAGAATAAGATTAAGAAGTGTAATTTAGAGTTAAGTTTGGAAAGGTAAGTGTTCAACCTTACTTGAAGAGCTGACTAGTGTTGAGATTGGAAAAGCATACAAAGTAGAGTTTCATGAGAAAAATTAGTCTAGGTGTATCTCATTCCTTACTAATTGATTACGAAGAAAATGAGGATACTCTATCAAACTCTAGGTATGATACCGAATGTAAGCTCTGACGATTAGAACTATTGGGTTTAATTTATTCCATTCTAAATTTATTTTGATGTACTGTTTCAATATAAGACCGAAGTCAGGATAACGAAATCATATTTCTGTGTGTTATAGGCGTGATTGATTAATTTGTTTCTTTAACGGCATATCAACACTTTATAGGTCATTTAATACCGAGATGTAATTTTTTTGGAGATTTGAAAGATGAAAAATTTGTTATTCTGCTTTCACAACAGAATACATGGTAGATGATACTCAGCTTTTGTGCGTATACATGTTTGTGTGGACATGATTACTAGAGATGATTTTATGTATGTTTTATGTTCTAATTATATTTTGGAATACAGTTTGAATTTTTTGAGAAATTGTACGATATTATATTGATTAATGTCATGAAAGACTCTTTTCGTGTTTATTGTTTGGTTTGTCTTGTTTAGCCGCTTATCAACACCCCGAAATTTTATGCCAAAATCTAAATATTTTGAACGCATACCTTCGATTACAGATCAAATGTAATTGTTGTGGGGTGTTATCCACTTAACTATGGACTTTTCTTACCAGTATATTAACTGAGAGTTAATCACTCTAGTGGCTTCAGTTCAGTTCAGCACAGTCTGTCTGTCAGTCACTAGTAAGCCAAGCTTATATTTAATCTTTTCTCTTGTATCTATCTTTGACATAATATATGTTGTTAATCTTATCACCGTGTTTCGAGTTATCATTTCGTGGTCCCATTACCGGTCCACATCAGTAATATTGGTAATTTTACTAATCAATAGATGTTATCGGTAATTTTCTAGTAGAAAAATACTGCTGCTAATTTACTATAAAAAATTTAACGTTATACTTTCATATTGTTTGATTTTGTTTGTGACTTCATTATATTCCCATAGATGGGATACTATCAGGAGTTATCACCTCGTTCAGGGTGAACAAGGAAACAACAACATTCTTTGTTGGTTCCACGCTCTTCACAAAATTCAATCTCCTGATCAGAGGCCTTGCTTTTCATTTTCTAGCAATTACTTGCTGAATAATAGTTTTGAGTTCCCATCCTAATAAACCAAATTCACCGTCCTTGAACGACTTAAGCCATTTCAAAATCTGTTTACGATTGAAAAAAACATTCGTTCCAAACACAGTCAACATTGAAGCAACTGACATTGAAATCCACAGGTGCATTTTTGCAGTTATTTGACATTTTAAAACAAAACCCATTTTTTAAAAATCTGCGTTACCCAGTGGAAATACGATTCATGTCAAAATTGCACACCAACAAAGATATTATAGTAACGAATCTATAACAATATTCTCTAACATTCATCTAACATCTTGCGTCTTAGTGGCTTATTAACTTACTTGGAATGAAGTGATTAAAAACACATTTACGCAGAAATAACCATTTTTTATCAATTCCAATATAATAACATTTGGGTACCTACTCTTAGGCTCGTTGGGTTAAATATTTAACATTTCACACTTGAAAATAGAGTAAAATTATCATGTGATCGTTTGCGGAAATACAACGATTTTACCTAGGAAATGCGCTTAGTGTTTAGTATCGATATATTTGCTAAACTTTATCAAATAACTGAAAAGATCGCAACGTAGATCCCATCGATCAAATAAAACTTGTCAATATTCCGACGATAACAAATCTCAAACGGTAAATCGTTTTTAATTCCTTGAAACTAAATCAGGAGATTACTTTTTATGATCGCAAGAAATTATCCATTTTTTTCAAAAAATTCGTTAAGTAGACATTTTGGTAGTTGTAAAGGATGAGAAATTCCACTGGAACTAGATATTTAGTTCGTGTGTATATGTGTGTGTGTATGTTTGTGTATGTGCATGTGTGTGTACGTGCGTATGTGTGAATGCGCGTACGTGTGTGTGTGTGTGTGTGTGTGTGTGTGTGTGTGTGTGTGTGTGTGTGTGTGTGCAAATATTCTCAGATAGGCTGACGAGAGAAACAGAATGATAAAAAAATGACAACAGGAGAACTATTTTATTATAGCCGACGCGTTCAGTCTATTAACAAACATTACGCGGGGTAAAAAGGAAATGGATTTTTTTTTAAAGGAAGTATCCTGTTTTCCCCCCAAAAACCCGTCTATGAACGAAACGCATAGACTAAAAAAAATATAATTTTTCTCTTGTTTTTATTTATATGTTTGTTTGTTTGTGTTTGAGTGTATAACAGAATCAAGAAAAGAAGAAATAAAAAACAAAAGAAGGGCATTTTTCGTGTATTAAAACGAATGGACAGAAAGATATTCACGTATGTAAACTTTTACATTCAAGAGAAACCAACACAGACAAGCGATTTCTACTCAAACATACGCTTTTATAAATTTTACTATTAAAATTATTTCATGTACAATAAAATGTATTTATTGCTTTAATACACCTGACATGTAACAGATCAATGAAAACTAACCCCAAATCAATACATACCAAAATACACTCACCTTGTTTTATGATTTTTTGTTTCCAGTCTCTGAAGAAGCTTTAATAAAAAATGAAACATGTTAGATTGAGATACGTTTCATATTTGTTCTCTTTCATTATTCTATCATCTCAGATCCCGATCCATATATTCAGCTCATTTGTTATTTTTCTTTTGGTTTCTGAAGAAGCTTTAATAAAAAATGAAACATGTTAGATTGATATACGTTTCATATTTGTTCTTTTTCTTTATTCTCTCACATTGTCGGATTCAGATCCATATATTCAACTCATTTGTTATTTTTGTTTTTGTTCCTGAAGAAGCTTTAATAAAAAATGAAACATGTTAGATTGATATACGTTTCATATTTGTTCTTTTTCTTTATTCTCTCACATTGTCGGATTCAGATCCATATATTCAACTCATTTGTTATTTTTGTTTTTGTTCCTGAAGAAGCTTTAATAAAAAATGAAACATGTTAGATTGATATACGTTTCATATTTGTTCTTTTTCTTTATTCTCTCACATTGTCGGATTCCGATCCATATATTCAACTCATTTGTTATTTTTCTTTTGGTTTCTGAAGAAGTTTTAATAAAAGTGAACCATGTTAGATAGAGATAGGTTTCCTATTTGTATTTTTCTTTATCTTCACATTGTCGGTTTCCAATCCATTCATTCAACTCATTTCGTTATTTTTCTTTCGGTGTCTGAAGAAGTTTTAATAAAAATGAAACATATTAGATAGAGATAGGTTTCATATTTGTTCTTTGTCTCTATTCTATCACATTGTCGCATTCCGATCCATATATTCAACTCATTAGTTATTTTTCTTTCGGTCTCTGAATAAGTTTTAATAAAAGTGAAACATGTTAGATAGAGATAGGTTTCCTATTTGTTTTGTTTTTTTTTCTTTATTCTATCACATTGTCAGATTCCGATCCATATATTCAACTTATTTGTTATTTTTCTTTCGGTCTCTGAAGAAGTTTTAATAAAAGTGAAACATGTTAAATTGAGATACGCTTCCTATTTTTTGTTTTGTTTTTGTTTTTTTATTTTTTAATCGTTTCACCCTAAGCAAGGGGGTAGCGTCACCAATGCGCCGGGGGCTATATAATAGAAAAAGATTACATAGGATTAGAGTAAAGAGAAAGACGAACCATTTACAGAGGGTGTCAGAGAAAGGAGCAAGAGAAGAATGGGTATACAGGTGTGATGACAGTTACAAAGTTAGAGAGAAAGGAAAAGGTATACAGAGTTATGTAGAAAGAACAGGACTCAAGTGGTTAAGAGATATAAATCTACCATCCGCCCTTGCATTGAATACTGCTGCCATATCTGGTCAGGTACTCCTGCTAGCCATCTCGATGTCCTTGGCAAGATCCAACAGAGAATCTGTAATGTGATAGATCCCGACTTGGCAGCTCGGATACAGTCACTTTCTCACCGGCGCAATGTGGCTTACCTGTGTATTCTTCTACTTCTGCTTCTATGAACTTATCTTAATTTTGCCTCCTATGTATAAATTTACTCGAGCCACAAGATTACCAACTATGTCCCACCTTTTTACTCTAAAAAAAAATAATAAATTGCAAATGCAAATTCTACTCCATTAGATTTTTTCTCGCACTTCCCTCCTGTGGAATTCTATTCCATTTACTTGTTTTCCCGACAGCTATAATCCCCAGGAATTTAGATGTAAAGTCAATAGTCATCCCCTATATCACAAACCTCTATCGTCTCTCTCATGCTCCTTTCTCTATCCACTCTACTCACATCAGTATTCTCATCCTTCTCTTACCCACTTCCTGATACCTCCTATAAACTGTCACTCTTTCTCATAACTTTCCTTCTATGTAACGCCCTGTAAAACAGTGGCAGTAAAATGCCTTGCTTGGGGCGATATGATTATAAAAAAAAAAATATATACTATTATAATGTGGGTGTAAAGTGGGGGATCAATTGTACATTACAATTAATATATAAACTGATCCCTCATTTTATGGCCACATTCATCCTACCCTGACACCCTCTATAACCTGTCACTCTTTTTATAACTTTCCTGCTATGTACCCACTGCAAAACAGTGGCAGTAAAATACCTTGCTTGGGGTGATATGATTATATAAAAAAATTATATACAATTATAATCTGGTTGTAAAATGAGGGATCAGTTGTACATTACAATCAATATATGAACTGATCTCTCACTTTATGGCCACATTCATCCTACTCTTACCTACTTCCTGACACCCTCTATAACCTGTCACTCTTTCTCATAACTTTCCTCCTATATAACCCCCTGAAAAACAGTGGCATTAAAATGCCTTGCTTGGGGCGATATGATTATAAAAAAAGAAAATAAAACCTGGGAAAAAGATCAGAAGATTATCTATGAAATTCTTTGTAGAAAAATAGAGCGCGGGATGCCACATTATGTCGGTGGGAAATCAGCCGAGTTCGAAATGATTGATGAGGACTGAAGTGCATAAAAAATAAACCAAAAATGTACAACAACAAAAACAACAACAAAATTCCACGGAAGATTGTGACCCACTTCATTCTTTATTTCTCATCAAGTTGATAAAGAAAAAAGACGCGTCGTACATGGGTATAGTCTACAGGACAATCAATATAAAATAAATATCATTAGTCTTAGAGGGAATATTTTTATCAATTTGTTATAATTAATGTTATGATTGTAAAAAAAAATCTATACTATTATAATGTGGATGTAAAGTGGGTTATCAATTCTACATTACAATCAATATATAAACTGCTCCCTCACTTTATGGCCACATTCATCCATCTCTTACCTACTTCCTGACACCCTCTATAACCTGTTACTCTTTCTCATAACTTTCCTCCTATATAACCCCCTGCAAAACAGTGGCAATAAAATGCCTTGCTTTGGGGGATAGGATAATAAAAGAAAAATCTCTACTATTATAATGTGGTTGTAAAGTGGGGTATCAATTCTACATTAAAATCAATATATAAAGCGATCGCTCAAGTTATGGCCACATTCATCCTTCTCTTACCTACTTTCTGACACCCTCTATAAACTGTCACTCTTTTTGTGTGCTTAATTTTTTAATTTCCAGGGTTATTCAGTTACTTTTTTTTTTTTTTTTTAATCATATCACCCCAAGCAAGGCGGGAACGCCACTGATGCGCAGGGGGCTACGTAAGGGTAAAAAGAATGGAAAAGAGAAAGCCGAAAACCACATCCTAAACAGGAAACAAGGGATGAGCCTCTTCACCTGTTCAATAAATGTGGGTGGAGTGTGAACTTTCATGTATATTTTTCTTATTTTATTTACAATCATCGTTATCTGCTGATGTTGCAGTGGATTTATATATCACATTCTTTTGTAAGCAATTTCAGTTTAAGGAACATTCTTTCTTTTCTCTGCAGTTGAATTTACATTTGATTTTTGAGAACGATATGTTCGTTTTTTCTTATGTTTTTATTATTTGTGTCATGTTTTCGGTGCAACTGAAACTGATTTTTTCTGTGTTTATTTTTACATCTTGTGGAGAGGTCTTTATGGGATTTTTTTGTGTAGGAGTTTAATTATTATAGTTCCTAAATTTATTTTCTAAGTTTTATTCGTATTATAATGTTGTTTCTTCTGTTAGTTTTATCTGCTGTGTGGAGGGTATGAGAGTCATACCAAAGTTCACTATGTTTTTATAATCTTTCTTGGTTTCGTTGAAGATAGTTTCACTGGGAGCCTTGTCAGATAACCTTCGATTTACTGATTGTGGCATGTGCTTGATTATTGATTATTGATTCCGGGTGGTTAAAAGATGTATGTATATACAATGGTTTGTCATTAGGTTTTCTGTATAGCTGATATGAACCTTTTCAGAAACTGAAGATGACATCTACTTCTTTTAGATTGCTTTGTATGTTTATGTTGAATCACATTTTTTAAACATTTTCTTCTGTTTTATGTCTGTTACATACGAAATAGTTTTTTTTCTGGATGTATCTATATCAGTTTCATTTATTATTTTACCTAATCCATGTAGCAAAGGTACACCGGTAAGCCCACACGATTCTACACCATCTAAACCTCCCATTGTAATGTCAAACAATTCTTTATCCATGCGTCTTTGTTTTTGAATAATCATGATGCTGAAAAAATTGAAAAAGCAAAAACATAGTATACTGATATGTTATGATTTGGGATTAGTTTTTATTGGACAGAAACTAGTGTTCAACCATTTCTTTTTACATGAAACATACGTGGAGCACACATTTGATTTCACTCATGCCAACCTAATTATACATTAATATATGCTTTTGAGGAAGTATCTTGGAAGCATATTAACCCTCTAGGGCCATTCGTATCATATTTGATACAGTAATTCCCTATAAGGAAACATTTGGTATTTCCCTATAAGGAAACATTTGGTATTCATTGACTGAGCAGTCAGTACTGCTTTCATTTGAAATTTATAAAATATTTCTCTTAAAAATTTTTCAGGAAAATATTTCTTTCAAGGCTTGTTTTCATACTGTATCAAATATGATACGAATGGCCCTAGTAGGTTAATAGCATTAATCATAAAACATGACCTAACCATCACCATCCTTTTTCCAGATGCATTCTTCATGAAAGTAACTCATGTCTACCAATACTTAAAAATAAACTAAATAATACTAATATTTGTCTATATTTCTGAGATGAAGTAGCATTTACACTATTTACATTATTCAGACTATTGTCCTCATCGTGTTTGCCGTTTGTACGACGTTTAATAATAGATCATTCTATTTGTCTATATTTCTGAGATGAGGTAGCATTTACAGTATTTTCATTATTCAGACTATTGTCCTCATCTTGGTTGCCCTTTGTACGAAGTGTTGGTCGTTTTAGGCTCCGGCCTTCTTGAGGTGCTAAGAATTTCGAACCGAACCGTTTAGTACGTTTACTGGGGTACATCATTCTAATTCCTAGTGCGAAACCACTTTTGGTAGTCATAAGTTATCTCCCTCTAACCCAACTCTCTAAGGTACTTGTTCACCACTGCTGTAGCCTGGTATTGAACTCACAACTCTTTGGGTACAATCACTGGAACTGACAACGTCTATATCTACTGGGTTACGTGTCCACAAGGAATGATAATCATATACCCCAGTGTTCGTTGTGGTGCAGTGAATATCGGCTCGGAAAAAGAAATTGGAAAGCCGAGTTCGAATTCCCGTTGAGTTCGTTGCATTCACATACGCGCAAATACGCGAAAGGTATTAATCTGTCACTTCTCACTCCAGCTATCACCTCTGAAGATAATCTCAGAAAAAGTTAAAACTATCTGAGTACCTTGAGAAATGAATGAAAATAACATCTGCCAACGTTACTGCTCATTTCTGACATCTTTTGTTGTAATACGCGAAAGATTATCTGTGAGTACGAACGGATTTTATTAAAAAATAAGCAAACATAATGTGTGCAATTTATTAAATCTGACATTTGAAAAAAGAGAATTTGCTGCCTAAATACACACACACATATATAGTCATCCGCAGACAGATCTGTTTCGCTGTATCACAGCTCATCAGCAGGTTTAGACATCCGATTGCTTTTAACCCAGGATTGAAACCCAACCGAATTGGCGTCAATCGGTGATTCTACCTCTGGAATATGGGCGCTCGGTTGAAGGAGGCAGACTTTTAGCATATGATGCATCATAGGCCAGTAACCAGACAGCTCTAATTCATTACTGAATGAGCGATGGGTACATGCCAGAGTAGCTACTGTTTTTCAACATCTACCATTCTTCCAGAGTGCTCAATCAAATTGTGAGAGCGTAAATAGTCATCCGCAGTGAGATCTGTTTCGCTGTATCACAGCTCATCAGTATGTTTAGACATCCGATTGCTTTAAACCAAGGATTGAGACCCGACCGAATTGGCGTCAGTCGGCAATACTACCTTTGAGCTATGGGTGCTCGGTTGAAGGAGGCAGACCTTTAGGGTCTGATGTATCATAGGCCAGCAACTAGAGTGATCTAATTCATTACTGAATGAGCGATGCGTCTCTCTCATTCTTTATCTATAAATATAGAAAGAAAGAGAAGGAAAGGAATATAGAGTGAGTATTATCACATATTAAATCAATCACATTCAACATTCTTCTTTCTTCCGTGTTCATTATGATGTGAACGATTATGTTTCTACATGTTTTCCTCTCCTTGTATCTCCCTAAAAAATTGTGCTGGTTCCGTATCTCTACCAAGACATTGTCTAGAATGCATTTACACAATCTGGTTAGGTTCATTATTCGATGCATTCCTCTGTTTCCCTGCTATCCATATTTCTAATGAGTGTCAGATTTTACAAGCCATCTTTCAATATTAGATGTCCTTGTAATGCCAAGTAATATTTTTCTGATTCTATGTATAAGTCTCCTTCTTGATTCCATTCTTTATCACTTTAGCAGTTCATATTGTAATTGCTCTGATCATAATTTTGTTCCCCGAAGATTCGTTTCTCGTCACTCGGTATAAAATAGCAACACAATCCTCTTCCGATCCTATGAATCTAAGTAATTGAATCAAAGAATAAAGGAAAAAAACAACTATATATATATATATATATATATATATATATATATATATCAGACAAATGTATATATATATATATCAGACAATTGTATATATATATATATATATATATATATATATATACATGTATCAGACAACTGTATCTATATATATATCAGACAACTGTATATATATATTTATATAGAGAGAGTTGTCTGATATATATATATATCAGAAAACTGTATATATATGTATGTATATTTATATCAAACAACTGTATATATATATATATATCAGACAACAGTATATGTATATATATGTATATAAATAGATTTATATCAGACAACTGTATAAATATATATATATATACATATATATATATATATTTATATCAGACAACTGTATATATATATACATATATCAGACAACTGTATATATATATATATAATTATATCAAACAACTGTATATATATAAATCAGACAACTCTATATATATATGTATGTATATATATATTTATATGAGACAAAGGTATATATATATATATACATATATA